>JAUZNK010013445.1:0-39561 GCA_035046665.1 Euphysa ruthae | reverse complement strand
ACAATAAGATGACTAAACTGAGATGGACCAAATTCATTATCATCCTTTTTACAGGAATTTTTATTTCAATGAAATTTCAGACAAATGGTCTAGACAAATGCGGTAAAATCAGAAAAAACAAATATTTAAACGTTTTGTTAGAAACATGTTTGCATGCAACGAGAAGTTAAATTCCCTAAAGTGGTGCAATAACAATTCGAATATATTTTGATGTCAAAGCAAAACTGTCAAAAAAAAATATTTTAAGATAAAATAATAATAAAAAAAAACAAGCTTGTAAAACGTCATTTACTCAATTTAATATAAATCGTTATTGGATACCTGCAATCATAGCGTACGTAAGATCGGAAAAAAGAAGACAACGATTCGTTGATGGGAACTAAAAATTTAGGACTGACGGCAGAGGCAATGTAACGCCTGATAAACTATTCTGGTGGTGTTCTGAAAAGCCAGTCTGTAAAGCGCAACTATATACTATCAATGATCAGGTTATAGATACAACAAATTAACGAGCACAGTCACCTAATTGATGGGAGGAATGTACAAACCGCACAAGTTATAGATCAAATTCGTGAAGAGGCGTCAAACTCCAGAGAAAACCCCGAAACTTTTATCTGTAACTCTTGTCTTATGTGACGAAGTTAGAGGTGCCCTTCATTTGCCTAACATGAAACGAATTATTAAAAGACGAAGGGTTGAGCTGCTTCAATCAATCTGCGAACACTAGAAACAATAATTATACCGGTTGAGTATCAGGAGATTTTATTAGACACTAATATCGGAGCCGTAAAATTTCTTCTTCACGATACCGGACCTGCCGTAGACCGCACATTGATCTTTGGGACAGACGCAAGCTTGGCACTGCTGAGTGTATCCCATAAATGGGAATGCAATGGAACTTTTAAAGTTGCCCCTGTGTTAGCAGTACAGTTTTACGCCATACACATTGGTTAGTTGAATGATTACGTTCCAGTTATTTACGTACTGTTGCCAAATAACGTAGGACGTGCGTGCGAACGTTTTTTTAGAGCAGTCAAAGCTTTGGATCCAGCTGCTCAATCACTGAGCGTTTTAACAGATTTTGAACACGCTGCAGAGAATGCTCTTTTCACAGTGTTCCAAACAACAAAAACAACCTCTCTATTCATGGTTGTTTTTTAATTTAAATCAAAATATTTGTAAACGAATGCAAGTCAAAGGATTGAAGGCTAGGTATGAAAAAGACGTTGTGTTTGCATTGCTCTTGTGACATCTACCCGTATTAGAACTTTTACCTCCTGCATTGGTTTATAACGCGTACAATATACTTGCACAATTAATGCCTATCGAAATGCTTCCGATACTAGTTTATTTCGAAAGAGACTATATAGGGCCAACCGTTGGGGGTCAACGTAGAGCACCTTTCAATGCGATTAAGTTTTGGAATGTTTACGAACAAGTTATAAACGACAACCCAAGAGCAAATAATAACATTGAAGGACATAATTTAATCAACAGCACATTGGGTTTCAAACACCCAGCGATGTGAAAATTTTTTAATTTTCTGAAGCAGCTCCAGAACAGTAACAAGACCAAAATTGCTTGTTTGGTTGCACGAGGTCCTATACCAAAAATAAGAAGGTATGTTGACACATAAATGTGTATATGAAATTCTAACTCCACAAAGTATGAGGAAAAAATAATGGTTGAGTCTTCATTCAGATAGAAGAGAACATTAATAACATATGCGGGATAAGGGAAAAATATGAAACTTTCTAGAAAATTGAATAATTTCCATTGTTTAATGTGTGTGACACTTACTCTTGATAACATAAATGGGGGATATATTTTTATCTACAATATCACTGTGTCGAATATTCAATTAAGTAGGTTTGTATTGGCCCTATCCCATTTTCATATAAAAAATAGAATTTCTAACATATAATTGTCTGACGGCGAAGTGCCCGCTGGAGAATTGTCTGACGGCAAAATGCCGACGCAAAATTCTCCGTGGAGAATTGCTGGCGGAGAATTGTCGTGATCCCAAATTTATAAAACTGCAATGATCAAAATATTTTTGCTCAAAAAAAGAAAGAAAAAAAAGTCTGTCATTTAATGAATGGAGCATCCTTATCATTATTGTACACAACGTTGTTGGCCACATCATCATTGCAATCATTTTAACGCAATAGTGTGGTCTCATTTTTTACATAATTAGATTGTGGAATATCTTAACTCAATTTTTTCATTACTATTGTCTTTTTTTTATGAAAAAATTTTTTTTTTTTTACTTGGTTTTCAAGGTGAATTATAGGCAATTGATTGAGATTGTATGGATAATTAGATTTTAAAATTGTATACCACAAGATTAACCACTTGTACTGGCACTTTCGTTGTTTTTGATTTTGCTTGAATATAGAGCACATAGTGCATTTTGTTGCTTGGCTGTACTATCCTGCAATCCCTGCTTTTGGATTTATCATCACTGTTCAATTGATAAATGCTCAAAGTATTGCAATCTAAAGGCCTATGACTGTAAAATTTTTGCGCTTCGACTCAATGGAAATACTGTATCTTATAATTAAGACTTGTAACACTGTACGCTTTCTGTGTCCATGGAATTTTTGTAATTATTTTGCAGAAGAAAATTATATAGTCCTTTAATTTCAAGAACCTATTGGCTGCTTTAGTTAGCTATTTTGACGACAGTTTTTATGTCTTATTTTGACAGTTGTTTGCTTCTTACTGAAATCGTTGTTTTCAGGTTTGTTGGTTATTAGAACTTTTGAAATTTTGAACGGTTTAGTTTAATTTGTTCTTTAAATTGAAAATCAGTTTTCACGGTTTTCTTGATAAGCTCATATAAAACTCTTCTTTTTATCAGTGTTTGTTATTATACCCTGTTTTTTTATTTTTCTAAAAGTTTGAATCTATTCATGTTGAAAAATACTTGGTTGGAATATCAGTAATAGAGTATGTAAATATACAAAAGGTTTTGAGGAAAATTTTTGTATATTTATTCTATTATTTTTTTAATTATTTATTATTATTATTTATTTATTAATTATAATTATTTTTTAAAAATTTTTATTATAAATCAATTACTTTATTGAAAATACAGTAAGCGTTCCAGTTGTGTAGCAGCATTTAAATTGTGATAAATGCTGGGAATTCAAACAAGTTAAATTAAAGTAATATCGTGTTACTAATGATCATGCTATAAAAATCTTTAATGAGTACAAATGGTTGATAATGGTAATTTCTATTTTGTCGAAAAAATGATGCTCACATTAATAGTTATCTTTTCTTGAAGAGGTATCTCTAGAGTTAATTATGTTGGCTATTTATGAAATTCTATATGTTCCTCTCATATAATTCGTTGGTTTGGAAATTTTGATAAAAGATTATTTTAGTATACGCTAATCATCTTTCAATTAAAGTTAAATTATTTTCATTAATTTAAATTATCACTTCCTTGCAATAAAATAACTTAAAACTGACAGTAGAAATTCTTTTTTTGCTTTGTTTTGTGAGTGGAATGTCTTGATAGAATGAAATAAAGCTTTGAGGAGAATAATTGCTTGCAATATGACTATTTATTTTAAAATTTATTTTGAAATAGAAAGAAAAAAAAGATCTGTTATTAATACAGGATTGGTATAAGATTACTCATCGTTTGTAGTACAGAATTTATTGGTGACATGAAATTAAAAAAGAAAAGGGTTTTTTGTTTTAATGGTGTTGGAAAAAGGTTTTAAGGAAAATATTTTTTATTTGCAGTATGAAAAATAGAATTTGTTGATGATTTGAGATAAAAAGAAATATGCTTCTTGCTTACTTGCTTTGAAGCTGGAATTCCCTTATAAAATAAATTTTTAGTTACCTCATATTAAGCTTGACTTAATTTTTATCAAGAATGCTCTACTTTTAAAATTCCAATGGATGTTTCAAAGTTATAAAAGCCATTCGTAGCCTTATTGCTACAATTAAATGAATCATTGCCTGCTTCCATTGAGGTTTCATCAAAAATTTTTTTGAACTTTCAAGTTCATCCGAACGTAGAGGACGTCCATTTTACCTATGAAAATTTTTGTTTGCGCTACTCTTCAGTTAAATTAAACTGAGTTTTCACTTCTTTTTTCAGTTTCTTGCTTTTATTATTTTTGTTCTTCGATGCTGTTTAAAGTTAGTTGGTAGGATATTTTTTTACTTTATCGTTAACTTTCTTTTATTTATATTCTGGTTTTTTATGTTTAGTGCTGGTTTTACGTGTTTGCTAGATTTCCTTTTATTTTACAATTTGGTGTCTTCATTTCTTATTCTGCTACTCTAAGATATCTGTTTTCTTTTTTTAAAGGGTAGTTTGAAGAAAATCTTGATTCAAAATTTATTATAGGATCTCCAGTATAGTCAAATAGACTAAAGCAGAGTCTCATCTAGTCAAATAAATATTATAAAATGTCTGTTTTTATTAATTATTTCTGAAATTTTTTTTAATCATGATAAACCATATTACCATCATACACAGTGAAGTATTGAAATTTTTAAATAAATAAGTTGGTTTTTTGGTACTGGGCGTTAACATGTTATATTTTTGATCATGTTTTTAGAATTGAAGTTTTTTCTTTTTTTTTTCATACTATGCACGTAGTTAAAAGGTATTTTTTGAAATCGTGAAAAGGTTTTGATTCTACTAAAAATTTGTATCATGTTAAAAAGCATTGTTTTTGGTGTTTTTGGTTTTTGTCTCGCTTTTACGATTTTCGTTTTGGGCAAGTTAAATTTAATATGATGCTAAAAGTTAATAAGTCAGCGCCATTATATGGCAGGACTAGGTGGAAAAAATGACATTTTCTTGTGTAGAAAGGGTTTATTTAGTCAAGTGGTTTTTGAATTATTAATTTAGATGAATAGGTATTTATTTGATTGTGATAGTGTAAGGGAGGTTTAAAGGCATAGTGATTTAATAATGTTTTGTAACTAAATGACACTTGAGTTCAGCTGGTGTGAGTTACTTCTTTTTTTTTGGTGACTTCCATCAAAGTCTACAGGGTCCTAAAAGTGAGGTACTTTTTTCTCTATGGCAGAATAAGTTTTTAGAACTTAGAATCTATGGTTATAGAACTTGAATATAAGAAAAATATATTGTAGAAAATAATAAGCAAATAGTTATAGTTTATCAAGATTATTAATTTATTAAAAGTTAGTAATAATAATAAATATTATTATTATTATGTCTATAATAAAAGCCTAATCAACGTACCTTCATACCTGTATTTAAACAAACTAAACCATTCGTCTTTCTTTATATTTGTTATTTCAGTTATAAAGTAGCGATTTTCTGTCAATCCATTGGTTTGTTATTACAGACATTTGACATTATACGTTTTTGATTGTTCGTTTTTAAAAAATGGGCTAATCTGGATAACAACAGCAAGAACGAACATGATATTTAAAACAAGAATAATAACACCAAAATTCAAAGAACTGATGATTGTCTATATATAATTTTTATACAATTGTTTTTATTAAATTTCTGAAAAAGATTTGTTTATTTGAAAAAAGAATTTTTGAACAGTAGAATATAGAATTATCAAACCATAAAACTATGATGCAACTCTTCCATGAACATGAAGGTTTAAACTACAAATGAATTGAGAGAAGAAAAAATTATATTATGTGTTGTAAAAAAAGAAAAAGAATTCCATGTGATATTCGAATGTTTAACAGCTCTTAATTTATATGAATATTGCAAATATTTGTTAAAGCCATCACAATTATAAATTCATACTAAATGCCTTTGGATTGGAGTTACTCACAGATATATTTCATTGAAATGATTTTTGAAGTGTAAACACAACTATTATTAATGAAGGATTTTATTATGTCTTCCTTGAGTTTCTGAGCAAAGCTTTTAATATCAGGAAATATTTGCTGAATGTTAAATTCCAGTGTGTTATATTTTAATAAAGTATCATATATATATATGATATAATACAGCTTAAAACATACGCATAACGTAACTTTCTTATTACCAATTAGCCAAATCTTGGCAGGTTATAAAGCTAGTTATTAAATAATATTATAGGAGGTGTATTATGATGATGATGATACTGAGAAAAGTGGAGAATTAGAAAAGGTGACACTACAAATTAAAGACGTTGTTGATGATATGAAACAACAGATGGATGCTGAAATTGAGAAGAATGAAGAAGGTAAATTCTGTTCTATAACCTTGCAATGTTTGAATATGTAAATGTGGTGTATGTGTTTAATTAAACTTTTTATATTTTAGAACTAGTAAGTAGGTTATAAAAAAGTTTAGGAATTGATGTTACAGACGTTTTATAAAGGAAGAACTTATATTTTTATAAATGATAGACCCATATCTGTTATTAGGTCAGGTGATAAGAACGGGTAAAAAAAGATAGCCATATGTTTTTTTTTCTTTGTTAGGAATAAGCTAATCAAAGCTTTTAAACATCTATTAGCAGTTAAAATTTAAAAATAAAAATAGTCCGAAGATTTCAGCAGTTTTTTTTTTTTTTACTTTTAATAAATATTAAAATAAATGTTAAATAATATAAATTTTTTATTCAATAAATATATTACTAAACTGTGTGACAAAAAACATCGCTTCTAAATATATTCGGTAATCGATTCTAAAAATAATCGATTTTCCTTTCGTTCTTTTGCTTAGCTTAATTTTGTTGTAAATTTTTTTGCTTGTGAGTGTTTTAGTAGAATTATCGCTGTTATAGAGATCATGCAAGACTTTCTACACAATCCGACTCTTTGGCTCTGAAAAAAGTTTTTGAATTTCAAAATATTTTACTATATTTTTTGTTGCTTCAATTCAACAGCAATAACTATTTTAATAACTATTATAAAATTTCAGGTTTTTTTGGCAACATCTAAAAATTTCGTGAGTATATCTTTTTTTTTACTATAAACATACACTTGTTTCGAAAGATTTTCTTAAACTTTGCACGATGGTTATTAGTCATCATACGCCAGACCTTTTTCTTTTATTATTATTTTTTTTAAACAAAATTCATGTTATCTGTACATGTTATTTTATAGCACCATTTAATTTTTATCAGTTTTTCAAGACGATTTAATTATTTTTTAAATATGTTTGAAATAAAAACAACTCTAAAGGGCATTATGTCACCCACATGGTAATCTACCGGAAATTCTTGTTGCCTACTTTAAGTACCAAAAATCTTTTCAATTTTTTTTAAAGTAACTGTCATAAAAGAAATAATTTGACAACAACTCTATTCAATAGTTTTTTTATAGCTAAAAATTGCAAAATTAAGGTTGTTTGGTAGCAAGTCAGTGTCTAAAAATATATACCCTTGCCAAAAATTTTTTTTATTTGCGATTGATTTTAGAAAGTTTATTAACCCAGAAAAAAAAATTATATCAAGTTAAATGATGGACATAGAAAATACTGTTTTGTTATAGGTATGAAAATTTTACTGAAATGCACCTAAAGGGTCTTGCAACAAAAAAAGCGTATTTTAGTTTATGAAGATATCAGCCATTTTGTGTGATCTGACCACGTAGGTTTTAAGATGAATGCAGTAAAACCTTTAGTGCATTAATTTTTTGAACAAAGTTATTTATTTTCCTCAAATAATTTTATTAGATTTAGGTCAATTAAGGCAATGGTTTAAAATGTTATAACTATTATAATTAAAACCTTTCGTTCGAAAGTTTCCAGTATTTTTTCCTTTATAGCAAGGTCAAATATCTATCCACTAATTATAGAATAAACTCCTTGAAATACTTTAGAAAAAGATAATAAGGATTAAATTTCTCAAAAATGAAATCACAAAAGTTACATCGAGTATGTCACTTTCTATCATCTGTAATAAGAATAAGTATTACTTATATCAACTTATTTATCTCTCAGACATTGCTTCTTGGACCTCTAGGAAGGTATGAATTTACTTGTCTGTTTATTTTTCCAGGTTAAGGCTTTTTTTGAAATTTTACATATAAACTTAAGTTCATCAGGGTAGAACTGAGAGGGTTTTAGATTTTTAAAGAGGCAAACATTTCTCGATGCTGTAATTACCTAATCTTAAACATTTTTTTAAACCTAAAAAATGTTTTGGAAAACATCCAAACAAGTTAAGCAAGAAATTTTTTGCTTCTTTGATTGCTTTTTTTTTAGTTTGGAAAGCAGTAGAAGAGCAGATATCAATAATAGAGAAATCACAGAAAGAAGGCATTGCAGAATTATCAAGCAAAGTAGATAATTTAGCACAAATAATGAAAGACTTTCTCAAAAATCAATCTAAAGGAACTGAAATCCCTCGCTTGCAAAAGTTACCATCTTTGTATGAACTAAAACCTCATTTATTTGAGTCAAAAGAAGTAGGGGATTCTGTAGCTGGCTCTATAGAGGAAGAAGAAGAAGTTGTCCCATCTTCAAATAATCCTGCAGTAGAAGAGAGTAACTCTTGAAATTAGCCAACTTCTTTCTGAATTATAATTTATTAATTCTATAAGCCTATACTACCATCGTTTTTCCTGGCATTACTGGTATCATTTTTTTACTTTTATAATTATTATAATTTTAATTCACCTTCACCCCAGGTTTCCTTGTCACTGGTTTTTTGTGATTTCAATTGAATTTTACATAAGAGCTTAATAATAATCTTACAAGAACAGAAATTTTTTTTTTTGATAATTCAACCATTACCATAATTCCTGAATGTTTTTTTACGAACATTCAAATATTATCTCTCCTTTGCTTAGCTATGTCTTAATGAACAAGTAATGATAATAAAACATATTTGGCTTAGTGATACCTAAAATCATATTTAACCACTGATTTGGTAAAATAGAATTCTCACGAGATAAAGAGCTGAAGTTGAATATGTTTTTCTGTAAAAAAAAAAATATATTGTGATATGCAAAGTGTTTAAATTTTTGGTTGCATATAAATATATTATCCGGTCTTTTTAAATTGGAATTCTTCAATGTACGACAAGCTAGTGTACACATTCTGTTTTTCATCCATTAATTTGTACCCGTGTGTAAATTTTTTGAAATTTCTTGTTTGAAATTATGTTCTCTTTAACGTCTGTGCCTACTCCAAAAAGTTTTTTTTAAATGTTTTTAATTATTTATGTTTAAATCGATTTAATATTATTTGATAATATTTTTAACATGTATATAAAATGTAATTATGTAAATAAAAGTGTATTAATATATGAAATATTTTGTAATCAATTCTATACATTATCTTTTTAAAGATGATCTATATTTGAAAAGATGCTTTGTGGTTTTATCTAATTCCGTTAAGTCCATGTTAGGAGTGGCTCTCTTCAGTAAACTTTTTTTCTTGGCTTAAAACTCTTAAAATAGGAATAAAATTAATGTATAAATAAAAAGTAGATAGCTAATAATATAATTTTATATTTTATAAATGTTTTTGAATGGAATTAAGTGAAATCAGTCAATGTCTTCAGTAACATATCCAGAAATTATATCAGCATGCGGTTTTCTTTATATAGGGTCAAGTTTTCCCTCCCCAAACATAGGCCATTTTATCTCCACAACTTACCATTCTAAACTTAATTCATTTGTCTCCACAGTTTTTTCTAACGAACCCGTTTTATCATTTATCTCATGAAATGATGCAATATTTTTAGAATATTCGTTGCGGGGAGATTTTGTGGGAGATACCGTAGGTATAGAAATTGATCAATAGGTCAACATTGATCAATAGGTCAACATAGTTTTACAATTGCCAATGTATGTGCCATTAATTTATGGTGAAAGGGATATAGTTTAGAGGGTTGGTATTGTTTGAAAGATTTTGTAAAAGAAACTCAAGTTTGGTTAAAAGACAATTCCTTTTGAAATTTTTAATAGCTATGCCACTGCCATAGAAAATATATTTATCCTGTTTTTCAAAATCACCATTTTTAGTTTTTTGAAATTTTTCAAGTATTCTAAGGTTATATATGTCTATATGACTATAGACATATGACTAGACTATATGTTATTATAATGTATCCAATGTATCTCTGATGCTACGAAAATTTTACAAAAAATTTTCAAAATTTATTTTATTTGTAATGAGTCATATTCTTGCTTAGAAAGTTTTTGGCCGTAGATAACTTAATCAACTAGGTAAGGTTTATTTAATAAAAAGGGTGCAATTTTTTATGTAAGAATCTAATTGGCAAGAAAGTTTTGTTCTAATTTGATAAGATGAACTTGGAGATTTATTTTTTTATGGGGAGATCATCTGTGAATGCTTTCTTAGAAACCAATTGTAATAATTACTAAAGCAAGATTAAAAATGTTTATTTTATTTCTTAATTTTGAGATTTTTTTTGTTAGAAATATTTGTAAGAAAGTTTAATAAAATAAAGTCCTAGATACCAGTGAATTATTATTATTATTATTAATATTATTATTTATTA
Source organism: Euphysa ruthae (assembly GCA_035046665.1). Taxonomy (NCBI): domain Eukaryota; kingdom Metazoa; phylum Cnidaria; class Hydrozoa; order Anthoathecata; family Corymorphidae; genus Euphysa; species Euphysa ruthae. Next base: position 29,131 of record JAUZNK010013445.1, on the reverse strand, counting down.
ATGTTAATGATTAAAAAAAAAAAAAAAAAAAAATTAAAGAATTAAAATTTAAAATTCTGTAATTTTTATTACAAAAATAAGATTTTCAAAAACTTTTTCAAAGGAATAATATTTCTGTGGCATATTAATGTTCAGATAATTTATTTGTTTTAATAACCCAAATTGAAAGTTTGAAAAGTTTTTTTGTATGTAATGAAGCATTTCTTTGTTCTGCCAACAATTTCTTCGTTTAATAAGTTGAAAAAATTATTGATTTACTACCTATACAATAATCTTATCTCTTGCGAAATAAATTATCAAATATTTAAATACATATTTATTCAATTGGATATATATTTATTTTATTTTGTTTATTGTATTATTTATTTATTTGTAGTTCAATTTTTTATTTTTATTCATTTTTAAATTTATTTTTAACCGTTAAAATTTTATTTGTCGATATGATATTTGTTTGCTCGGATATACATTAAATCTCTGTAATGATCTTAGATTAACAAATAACCTAGATCTAATATTTCAAAATCTTTTTCAGCAATGAATATAAAAATGAAAAAAACATCTTTATGGTTGTGACTAGTACTAACCAAGTAAGTAAACAAGAAATTTTAAGTCTTCATCTGTATCATGCATACACAATGCCTATCTTCATCACTTGATTATGTTTATCAAGTAGTAGTAGTAGTAGTAGTACTTATAAACATTGAAGAGACTAGAATAGTATAGTATGCTTATTTGAGCGCAAAGCTCAGTAATCATTTTTATTGGTTTAAAAGAGACGCAAAAACACATTTTGAGTGTCAATGACATATTTTGTCAATCAAAATCTAAAGTTTTAAGGCCTTAGAGTGCATCTTTTTAATCTATGCGACCTAGTGGAAACTTGCGTTTCAGAACAACTTTCAGTGGCTGAGAGATCATCTGAAAGCTTTGAATATATTTTCAATTTCTTGTACGTCATATTTCTGGCAATTCTAGTAGTTTGCCATTTATAGTCTTGAAAATTGTCGCAGACCCACCAACCTCCTCCATATTGATTTTGTTAATTAATTACTATAGAAGAATATATTAATTAACTTATTTAAATTAATTTAAATTAAATTAATTATTTAATTATTAAATTATATATATAATTAACCTAAATCCCACCTTATCATTCATCTGCTTGACTGTTTATTTTTATTTATTTCTTGTTTTTTATTTTTGTAGGATTCAAATGCTATTACTTCTCTTATCAAAAGAAGTTTACATTTATATATTGAAATATGGTAGTGAAAATTCCTTCAGGAAAAATTGGTCATTTTTAGGCTTCTCAGTAAAGGTGACCGAATTGAGCTATTGTGTGTTGGCGTATCGTAAATTTTTTCTCGAAAACCAAAAAAAACAAAAACAAAAAAAAGGGAAAACAAAACAAATTATAATAATAATTGGATTAGAATTACTGTTTTCAAGTCAAAATTTCAATTTTTCAAAAAAAAAAAAAATAAATAAATATTGCTGTGAGAAATATTCAGTCAGATTTTCTCTTTTTACAAGAAAATTAGATAATTTATTTATTATTATTTATTATTATTATTTTATAAATCAAATTATTTAATTAAGAGAAGAAATTTTTTAAGAACAAAATAATGTTTATTTGTGGTAAATAAGCTTAAAAAGTATGATAAGACTTTCAACCAATTGGAAAAATATAATAAAAGTTTTTAAAGAGTTTTCTGTTTATTTAAATAGAATATTTTGTCTTATCAGCAGAAAGTAATTTAAATTCCTTACCTATATTTGTTTTAAATATCAAGATTATTTAATGGATTCCTACATGAAGTTATTGATATATAAACTATGAATATATAAATATCTTTTAATTTCAAGAAATAATATTAATATCAGTATATGTATTTGATTCATTCTCTTATGATGTGTGTGTGTGTGTGTGTGTGTGTTTGCCTCTGTGTGTGTCTCTGTGTGTGCAAGACAGTTTTTAAATTAGTTAAATTAAATATAGTGGCATTAGAAGTGAGGTAAATATGAAATAGATTAGTTTTCTAGTATCCAGTAATTTTCACTTTTTATATTGGTTTTGTTTTAAAATGCAATTATTATGTTTGTCGGCCGAATTTCAATGATTAAAGGCTTAAAACTAAATCATTTGTTCCTGTTATTTAGGTATTAATATGGTTTATTATTGTATGGAATTGGTTGTAAAGTTTTATCTAGGCATGTTAGAGCTTTTTAGTTGTTGTTGTTGAGCGGAAAGTTTCATGTCTTGGCTACTTTTGATCTTATCAAAATCAACATCATTTAAGTTCAGCTGGCTTGTTCTTGTTGATGATACTGGAACCAGCTGATCCTCTAATTTATGGAAAATATCTGTTATATTCTATTTCCTGCTGTGTACAAAAAACCAATTTACATTTTCACCAAGGTGTTGAAGGAAATCCATATTGACCAGTTCTCCACTTATACTCTCAATTAACATGCCTACAAACCATTAGTGATAGGATTTGAAGTATACAGCATACCATCCACTAACCTGAATATCAAAGCTTTCTTCCTATGGATTAGCCTTGGCTATTGTGTCATATGCAGTTACTTGACGGTCTGTTTAACTGTCGTCTTGTGAGGGTACAGATTATGAGTAAGCCTTTTAGATAAACAGTTCCAGGGCTCCTGTATGTTCATAAAATGACAACCTAACTTCATTTGCAGCAGCATCATGCTTGATCATTCCCACTTTTTTTGTACCAATTCTATAAACAGCTGATTCTTTGTTTTTTTCATAAGGACTCTTTGATCAGAGATTGATGGTAACACAATGTGTTTTGATATACTACATGACTAACTTGAACTACTTTGTTACCATAGTTTGCAAATTCCTCTGCATTACTGAGCACCACTTTAAAAGATTTCGCATCCTTGAACACTTTGTGTAACTTTTTTTTGTGTAACTGATACCAGAAAAGTGAGAATGATCAAGAGTGATGTTGCAGCAAATCACTTATTACTTTCACGTAGTAGTTCTTACATTTTTCACAAAGACAGTGCTCAGATTTATCTTGTTGGCAATAAACTTCTTTGGTTTCTTTGATAAAAAAACAGAGTAAAGAAAATTTCATTGTCTCCTCAGACTTGAATTTAAACAAGTTTTCAATGTGTAGCTCTTTATTAAGCATTGATAATAATTCTCTCAAGCTCCAAAGAAAATAATTTTTATGCTTGTCCAGTCCTTACTAACATAAACTTGGTCTTCCAGGCACTGTGTAGCTGATACACAATAGATACCTTCAAACTTTAAGAAATTTAGAAGGAATTCTTTCTTTTCTTCAGGATTTTGACATTGAGGGAATTGTTGGTTGGCCTAGTGATCCAAAAGTCTTGGGTTAAATATCCACTCCATTCTTTCAACTTTCCTCGCCACTTTTCAGTAGAAATTCATTTGTAGTGCAGTTAACTTCTCTACATTTTATCCTATCTGGAGTGTTGTAAATGGAGTTGTTCTTTAAACCTAGGCATTGTTTAGCATAAGCCTTTCCTCTAGGCATTTATCTTTTTGGATCTTAAGACATTGGGTGAAATGTGTGGGGCATAAAAAAACCTGAATTCTATGGTGAGGTTAGCGATGTTCTTATTTATTCTAAATGGTTATATGTTGGAGGTTGAAGTATTTTATAAATTGTGCACATAAATATATCTATTGACTACATAAACTATTTGGGAATATCTACCATGTTGTTTTGGGGCTTAAGGGATAATATGCTAAAGGACTTTTTGATTGAATAGAGTTGATTTCCCCTTGTGGTCTGTTGCCAGGAAGGACATTCAAACAATAAAATCATCTTAGTCAAATAAAAATGATTCACTGAGTTTCTGTCTGGACTCCAATCTATATTGTATTGCTGAATTGATTTGTTGTCTGTCACATGTCTCAGGTTTTATGATACAAGCTTTATTTTATTTCTGGCATGTTGCATAATCTGTTTCAGGAGGACTACCATACTAAAGGTTAAATTTCTTTGATATTAATTTATTATTTGTAATTTTGTGTGGCAGGCTTTTTAAGCCTGGTTAATCTCATTAACCTGTTAAATGTTAACTGGCTAATATTTTACCCTGTGAGGGTAAAATTGAATGCATAAAAATATAAGAATTTTTTTCTGGGTTACCATGAGTATAATTGTACCTGTCAATATTTTGTTTCTGGCAATATTTTACCTCTGACCAGGCATTATTTCAAGCGCTGCAGCATTTATGTTTATCGGCTGAGAATTGTTGTTCTGTCACAATCTTAGCATTTTTTCCAGCCAAATTTAATGTTTTAGGCACTTCATTAGAATTAAGTTTTTGTATTTTTTTCTGACATTGTATGAAGGTTTGTGTTCATAAATCATTTAAATCATTTAGGCATGTACATTTCTTGCTCACTAGTAGTAGACACTTAGTAATGAATAATTTCCAGTCATCTTTCCCAAAACTATTTTGAAGCGCAATATGTTTACCCTTTACTCTTTTTATTGTATTTATCATCATTATTGTTTTTGTCATCTTTGCAATCACTGTCATCATTATCATCATGTTATCGTCAACCACTAACTCTTTAAGCTGGATGCCTGTCCTAATGTCAACCTACTTATGGTAATAATCTGTGAATTAATTTCTTTTATTTGGGGGCCTCACCTTAGCAAACTTATCATTTCTGGCCAACTGCACCAAACAAGTTGTCTTTTCTGCAGTCAAATTGAGTTGCAAAAATAACTTCTGAAAAATTAAACAGATAGTCAAAACAAAAATTTAAATTCTGTTATCAGAATTCTAATATTAATAAACACTGATTTTTTCTAGATTTTTTCTAGATTAAAAACATAGATAAATATTATATAATACGGGTGTGTGAGCAGTGTGATCCCCAATCATAGTACAAGACGCGTTTTGTCCCTTTTAAGACTCATCAATGTGACAATGTGATTGGCTGATCTATGGAAAAAGTATTCGCGATGCTTTCTTTTTTCTTGATTGTTATTTCAAGTTTAGTGTATGCCTTCTCCATGCCACCAGTATTGAGCAATGTAGATCAGCTGGAAGGATTTCGTTTTTCCATTGCCAATCAGTATATGCAACTGACAAGTCCTTAGAAGAATGAAACATTACTCACACATTCTCTCTATAAATGATATATCAATGCGTTTATGGATTTAAGCAGTGATATTTGTGACGTTTTCTTCCTTTTTATAAATTCATATTAATAATGTGAGTTGTGTAATGCTGTTGACTTTAGTGGATCGAAAATGCGTTGAATGTTTGTTATAATATAATTTAAGATTTTATATTCTTTGAAGTGTTTAGTTATCTTTTCCAGAATTTGAATATAATTTGAATATGCCCTGGAATTTGTATCCTAAAAATTAGTGTAAATCCTTTGCAAAGGTTTTAAAGTGATGAAATTATATTGTAATCTAGCCAAATGTGATTGTAGTGAAGGAAGATGGAGGATTTCCAACGGCCGCAATCGTGGTGTTGGCAATCGGCGGTTACATGATCCTGTTTATTATTGCACTCATTATACGCAAATGTATCATTGTAAGTGTCATTTCTGTATAATTCAAGATTTTTTTTAAAATATAGTGCTAAATTAAATAAGTAATTAAAAAAAAATTTGGATTACACTATCAAAGTTAAATATGGACAAGGAAAACTTTGCAGAATTTTTTTATATTTATATAACAATTATGTACCTAAATATGAAAATTGTTTCTATATTATTATGATGTGACTAAATAACCAAAGGTTTTTTTTTCATTTTTTCATATAAATTTAAAAGTAAAAGGAATATAAAAATTGATTATAAGAAGTTTTTATATAAAAATTTTTTAAAGTTATATAGCAATTTTTTGTTATTTGATTATTCTTTCTAGAATAGCAAGTAATTTCACAAAATTATTGTTTCTATATAGAAATTTCTTTAAGCATTTTTTATTCTTTTATGTGATTGGTAACTCTCTTTAATCTATTATTCTTTTGCTTTACGTATTTAGTTACCTTAACTAGATCTTTTGCAATTTAGTTTCTATCTATATGCCATAAATAATATAAAATGCATAATACACCAGGAATAAAATGCATAATTTTGCTACCATTTCTAAATAGCCTTGAATGAAGAAAATGAGAAACCTTGGATGATATAGAATGATACCTTTTCAAAACATACTTTTATATATCAATCTTTAGAGTGATGAATCAGATTGTTATTTGCTGCTGATGGGATTCTATAACAAATTGTTTGTTTTCTGTTGTAGACTAAGGGTGAGAAAATGTGTCCATCATGGTGCTCTGAAGTGCTTATGTGTGAAACCGCTTGTTGCTGTATGAACAATAATAACACTAATGATGAAGGCTGCATAACAAAATGTGCACAGTCTTGCAATTATCCACTTCCATACAAAAGACATTGCATGGAATGTTTACCAACAAAAACAGTAAATTTTTGTTTTTGAGTTTTCATAAACTGTTGTGCTCTCTTTTTTGTGTTTGTGCAATGTTAGTAATACCCTAATATGTTTCCAAAATAAATTTGACAGTAGATGATTGTAATTCTCTTTTCAATTTGTTTTTAAAAGAAAAAAATTATTTATTTTTGAATCTTTAAAATAGTAAGAGCAGTCTTGAAAATCATTATAGGAATTTCTTTGATCAGCTGGCTACATTGATAAGTGATGCTGTATATCTTTATTAAAAAGTTGTTACATGTATTAGTTTTAACTATAAACTAAGCATGTTAAAACGTCTAATAGAATCAGTGATGTATAATAAATAAACAATATTTATCTACAATAATTAAATCCTGCATATTTTACATATGCATCTTTTTCCGTACCATGGCTTCAATCCTAGTTTTAGTTCATGAAGCGAGTTTAAATTCATAAACTTTGGGGTAATGAATTCCAAATAGTGATACTGTGGTAAAGGTCTGTATCTGTACCTTTGGATCGGGAAGTAATTTCTGATAGGATTAAAAGTTTCTGTGCACAAAGATTTATATGAAGCGAAAATGATCTTTCTTAAGTATCTTTCATCGTTAAGTGAGTTAAAAATTATCAGCATATCGTAGAGTGCTAATATGGATAGTGATACTGTTGTCCATTTCAAAACTAGATTCCCGCTCTTGATATATAAAACTCTTAGTGCTTTCTTGTGTGTTTTATTTATCAAAAAAATACATGATTTAGAGCAAAACATCCATATGAGGGGGCAATAGTTGTAAGTTGATCTTGCAAATGCCTGGTAGTTAGTAAGGTGTTACTTTTTATTACCTCTAAAGATCTTTGTCATTAGAGTAGAATGAGAATTATTTAGGCGCGTAAAAATGTTAAAAGAGTTAGTAAAGTTTGAGGTGTAAAAGAAAAGATTAAAATAAAGTTCAGAGAAAAACATTTTATTACAAAAATTTTATATGACTTATAAATAAATTTTTTGGTGACAACTTTTTAAAGGTTGTCTTAAACATCCTATAGGTGAAGTGGTGATAATCACTTAGGCCAGTTCCGAAAGTTTTGAAGTGCTGAAAAGAGTGCTTGCAATTCATTAAGAGTAGGACTATATGAGATGGGTTTATAATCGATTTGTAGCAGGTAGGCTTTTTTTAATAAATTATTTTTACTATGGTATGTATGATTTTGACAATAACTGCTGTATCCAAAAGTTCCTTATAAGTTGGCTAGAAAAATGAATGGTTTTTAAAATACTGTTATAAGGACTGGCCTTATCGATTCAACATAATCTATCAATTGCTTATAGTAAAATATGTGCTTTTTTCATCATAGTAGCTTGATCAGTGTTACTTCGGCTGATTTAAAATTAAAATTTTTTTTCAATTGCTCTACTGTCTTTCAATTCGGATGCTTTGTAACAAAGGGGGAATGAAAGGGTATGTTGCTTAAAATGTGACATTACTCTTGTAATGATGAAACTGTTTGTACAAAATAGGAGTTAAATTATAATGGCGAACCATCTCCAAAAACTCTTTTATTTTAGTTACTGGATACAATATCCCTAAACAGTTAGGATTTTTCTTGAAATCTGTTTATTAGTTCTTTTAGTTCACATGAATTAGAAGTACCCAAGTGAGCAACATTTGAACAATATATGAAACCTGTCAAAAAACTGTTTTTTTGATACTAGACACTGACTATTCCTAATTATAACTTTTAGTTAAATCAATTTATGAATTTTTCAATACTATTAAATTTTATTGATTTTTTGAGGGCTATTTTTAGACTCACCGAAAATTCTTGCTATTCTATATTAATTTATGAAAATTATATGTGGTAAAAAATAGGTGAGACCAATTTAATTTTTCATTCTGTGCCCTACCGACTACATATTTTCAAAATCCAGAAAAATAATATTCATTTCCAGATGTATCTAAAAAAAAAAGGGTTTTCCTTTTTATGTTTGAGAAATTAATACAAAGTTTAGTAAAATATTTACATTTTCTTTTGTGGACTATATATATGGTTTTGATAGCAAAACTGGTTCACGACTGAAAACATCACATTTACAACCAAGGAAATTATTTTTGTAAAATCACATACAGAGCAAAATTTAAAAAAAGAGAGTTCTACGGGGCTTTTAATAAATCTATACGCAAAATTGTTTTATGGTTTTACAGCAAGTCGTCAAAGCTTTAGGATTAAATGTAGTGTTTTCTACGTGTTTTGCTTTTGCTGTTTAATACTTTACCGGAGAGCTTCTGAAAGAAAAATTGATGGGTAAAAAGCTGGTTTCAATTATTATTTTTACCAACCGTTATTTTTTGATGATATTTGATTGATTATTATTTTAAATATGCTGACCTTATATTTATTACCAATTCATCCTTAGAACAAGAAATTAATTGGTTTCGCCTAATATTAAAAGCTTTATTCCTGATTTCATATTTGAATGTGATTTTCTTTTATATGTTTTATATTTCCTATGGTAAATATATCCCTAAATGGTTTTTATTCAAAGTAGTACATTATTGGACCCTATGAATTTGGTATCATTCGTCCATCCGTCTGTTTTCAATACTTTAATTTTTTGAATAAAGCTAAGGATCAATGAGGCAAGCTGCTCCAAAGAGCTGGAAATTCTTGTTAGCCAGATTTTAGGGTTAAAGCAAAAATCTGCTTATTAATCTTTATTGGTATTTTTTTTTTTTGCGTGAAGCTAAAGATTAATGAGGCAAACTGTGCCACAGAAGATTTATATCATTTTCGTGTTTTTCATGAGATCCCTTAATTGGTTTTCCTAATTTTTTAGTAGGGCAAATACGGTGAAGAATTCAGCTTTTGGAAAATTTTCTCTTTAGACTAATTTTGAGTGTAAACAAGTCAAAAGTGTGCAAAAATCTGTCTTTTTTGATTTTCTCATTAATTGATTTTGAATTTTTCATGCAGTTAGATTTTAAGGGTAAAAGAAATAAAAGGCCAAATTTTCTCGAAAGTTTTTTGAGATTTGTGATGAATTTAAGAAAGTAAGAGTTAGTGAGGCAAACATCGTGAAATAGAAAAAATTTTTACAAAGAATTCTCACGAGGCTTATTTAAGGGTAAAAAAACCAAAAATAGATCAGTAGTCTGTTTTTTTTTTATTTTTCTCTGAATTTACTCATTTGTTTATTTTTTGTTGCAGTTAGAAAAAAGAAAAAAGTTCTATAAATAAATAAATAAATAAATAAATAAATCTATAAATAAATACTCTCTATTTGTTATTGTTACAAATTCACCAAAAAACAAAATAATTAACTTAAATACTCTAAATAATTATTAAATCTACTTGACCAGTCAACAAATGACAATTCCGCTCATGAAAGAAGAAAGTTTTGATGCAGTTATGCTACCTAAACTTTTAGTGAGTTTGTTTAGTGGTTTGTTTTATACTACGAAAAAAAGGTAAAACTAGTTAATCTTTAATTTTTATTGGAGTTAAAAAGAAAGAAAAAAAAACTTCATTATTCAATCAGAATAATAATAATAATAATAATAATAATAATAATAAAAAAAAAAAATTATTATTAAAAAATTATTGAACTAAGTGGAGTCAAAAATACAGGTTTCCTTAATGATTGCAAATCTTGCATTGAAAATAGGTTAAAACTGATAGAAATTCGGATTTGTACCTAGCAGTGACATGCTGGTTTTTGCATTAGTTGGCAATCTGTTCCAAGCTAGTATCGTCCTCAAATTAGTTGAATTTAAATTAAGGTATTTGATCGCGTAATCAAGAATTTTGAATGGTTTGAGAATATATCGTGATCTGAAATTGAATTTTGTGACCTTCTGGGTGAAAATTTTGCTAATAAATAACGGATTGAGGGAACTTAAAGATTTAAAAGCCTCTATCATAAGGAGTACAAAGCTCCTTTGGTGAATAATCTTAAATTAATTTTAATTGAGAACCATGTCAAGCGGTTTAAATGGGTTTTTTTTTAATGTCAAACTGTTTTTTATGGTTGTCTGGCCGTGCTTGAGGTAATGGTTTCTAGATCTTAGAGTTGTGGGTTTGAACCCACCTCAGAACTATTGATTTTCTTTATTGTAAGCTCAAATGGTAGCTCTAAGTGCACCAGAATCAAGCCAGTGGTCCTTCTGTAATAAATTAGTTTGAAAAACTGTTTGTTGACCCGATGTTAAAAATAATATTAAAAACAGAAAAAATAAATGCATTTCCCAGTTGAGTTGCCTTAGCTTGGCTTAGACTACTACATATCCTATTGAGAGGGGTTTGGAACGTTGAATCACAGTTTTACACGCATTTTAGAATGATAGAGTAAACTGAGTAAGTTTTCATTGGTTGTACCAAGGAATTTAACTGTTGTCCTATTATAAATGGAATATTAATCGATTAAAATATTCATAGTTGAGCCACTTTTGTCTACTATTATCAAGAACTGCAGGCAGTTTAGGAGGGTTTGCAACCATGGAATTATTTTTGAAGCATTTTATTGTAGTACATATGTCAAGTTTTAACTTGATCATTAAATATGGAGAAAACTGTCAAAGTTGACATTGTCTTATCATCTGTAAAATTACAAATTGTTTAATCATCAATTAACAAATCACAAAAGTCATTTATGAATATATCAAATAAATAGATCTTTTTTTTTATGAAATAACACACGACATTACAAAACACATGGACACAAATTAAATAAAAAAGTTTAAAAAGCAAGCTTTAAAAAATAAATATTTTAAAAAACATATCCACTATATTAGCATCAGAGAGATTTGATATACTTCCAATTAATTCAAAAATGCTGTCAAGGAGAAGTATTTTTATTTTGAGTAAACAAAGGAAACCGTAAGAGCAAGTGTTCAGTGGTTTCAGACTCAAAGATTCCACAATTACAAAAAGGAAATTTATGGAGAGCATAAGATCATAAGAGGATAAGATCATAAAAGAGCATAAGGATCAGCAAATTTATACTGATCCTTATGCTCTTTTAGATGACTAAAGCCAACTCTTAAAAGAGTGAGAAGCATTAAACCATGAGAATCCAAAACAGAATCTAAAAACTTGGGACAAATAAAATGGAGAAGGGATTTCTTAAATATTGAGACAAAATTCAATTGCCTTATTACAGAATGAAGTTTGTTCCATTTTTTTGTAGAAAAAGAAAAAAAAAGAGTTACTAAAATAGTTGTTATGAGAAAAAAAAACATTAAACAAATTACGATGACTAACGTTACAATGACTGAACAAACGTGGGTAAAAAATTAATTAAATTAACTTAAAGGGGTAATGCGGAGCATTACCCCTCACTATATTATAAAATAAATGGCACCAGCGTCTATCCTGGTAAATTTTATATCTTGATGTTCCCCTTATAGCTGCGGTTATTGCAAGGCAAGCATCATATTGTATGGATTAGACTTTTTTACAAAAGGATTCATTATGAGGCTGATCATATATTACGTCCGCATAATCTAGATAGGACGTACAAATGATTTGTACAAAGTGAGCAAAGTGTGAGAAAGATGTTTGATAAGACTTATTCTTTTATTCTCCTTAGAAATCTTTAGAAGGTAATCAAATGTCAGTTTTCCATTAAGAAGCAATCCTAGGTGTTTTTGGTAAGGCACAATTGAAACAGGAGAAACATTAAAGTAAAGAGGAGGTTGGACAACTGGGTTTCTTTTGCTGGAAAAACAATTTCTGAGGTTTGTTTATTAGGATCAAGATTAAGGGACATTTTCCACTGATATGCCCAGTTATGAATAACAGAGAGGTCTGTATTGAGATTGCTGCATTTTTTCTACATTATTCACAATAGAGAAAATTGATGTGTCGTCAGCAAAAAGTTTAGTTGATGACAAATCATTAGGAAAGTCATTAATATATATCAGAAAAAGCAAAGGCCCTAAGACAGAACCCTGGGGAACTCCATAGGCAAAATAATAGAGTCACCACATAGTTGGATCATCTTAATTTACCATCAAGCCAATGTAAAACCCTACATTGATTAGAGAAAAAGTTATTGAAGAGGTTGGCTTTCTTTTGAAAATTACTCACCCAAATCCTGTTCACAAGTAATGGGGAAATGGCTGGAACTTTCACCTTATTAACAAATCGATTCAATATAGACCAATAAGCCTTAGAAGAAGTTGTAGAATTATTTATTTTGTTTCAAGATTTGAATAATAAGTTTCTTTTCTCGAAGAGATTATTTCATAACAAAATTTACTCTGATCATTGAGAAGATCTTTATCTCACCATTTCAATCCCCTAGAAGTGTATTTGTTGTATAAGCGGTTTTTATGGCCCAATGCCTGTTTGATATCATTATTAATCTACGATGGTTTTTTAGATTTACATGTCAAGATTTCATTAGGTACAAAGCTCCTGAAGATATTTAAGAGCTTTAGTGAAGAGATGTACTTGCTGGTTGACCCCAAGGCCATCAAAAGCCATCTGACAATCAAATCGATCAATGCTTTGCCTAATGAGATTTGATCTAGCCTGTTTAAAATGCCAGATTTCTATGTATATATATATATATATTCATTCAATCTACAGACACGAGTTTCGCTGTACAACAGCTCATCAGTGTACCTTGGAACACACTCTATATAAATTATAGGTTCACTTTTAACCGCAAGTATTTTGTTTGAGTGGTGCGAGTGAATAATAATTGTATATGAGAGTGATTGAAGTCTGATATATGGACCAGAGTGCTCCAACTATCTGGAAATAGTGGGCTTTGCATTATATATATACATATATATATATACATATATAGCTCGAAGAAAAGATCCTTGAGGTGGCCAAGTAGAACTGTTAACCAATCTCTCCAGGATGTTCTGATGCAAACACACTGCTTCCTGTTTGTTAGATGGCTAAAGATTAAACTGAAGCTGCTATAGTTAACTCCATATGCAGCTAATTTAACAATTAATAGATCATCAGGAATTTATATAAATCCATTAGAATTGCACCAACCTTTTGGTTCAGGCTACGAGCATTGAACCATTGCATTTTAAATCCGTTACTTCCTGGTGGAAGACACTACATATTTGAGATAACCTTATCAGATATCCTGGTTTAGATATTCGCTGCATCGAGTCGGATATCCAGAAATATTTACGGCTCCTTGTGGAATATTCAGAGATATTCGCTGGCCTGATTCGGATATTTGGAGATATTTACTGTTCTTAGTCTGATGTTTTTTGTTTTTTAGGCACATACTGCTTCGAGTTAGAAATAGCTACTTTTAAGTTCTGGTCGGATATCCACGACATAAATTATACTCTGGGTTGTATATCCGATTGTCTTCTACTGAGGAGTAACGGATATAAAGTCTAATTAGTTTTTAAGAAGATAGAATAATGCATGCTGGATGCTATAGTGCTTTCTAAAACCACATAAAAATTCTGAAAAATTTTTCAAGCTGATATAATTCGTTCAAAAAACTTTGATAGGACAAACTGTCTATAGTTAGATTTATCAATTGTATTGTCTTTTTTATTTACTGGAGTAACATCAGTCCAAGTAAGTTTGCTTTGAAAAGTTCTGTTTATTAATTGAAAGAGAAAAGAGAAGCAACGGCAATTCCCTGTTAATCTTTTGAATTATTGCCACCTGTTTTCTTGCCGCGTTTCAGCTTATAAATTTCAATAAAAAGCTTGTGCGAACTTATTTCTCTAAATTCAAAGGATTTTACTCCTTTGTAATTTTCTTTAATTGCTAGTATACTTTGGTGAATGTTAAAATCGGTGACAAGTGTGTAAATATTTATAAAGACCTCTCAGTTAAAGAAAAAAAAATGTGACCAATATTCAGACATAATATGGTTACGGACAAAAGCGTCGATCGAGATTTTTTGAATTAGTGCTATTATATACCAGAGATTCAAGAACACCATAAAATTGGAATGAAAATTTAGAAATAGGTGATGACTTCAGACCCAATCTTATTTTATGAAGTTGGATTTTAATAATTTATAGCACTTTTTATACTTTTAGCTGAAAGGACTTATGTGATGAAAGGTTTATTTACAGAACATATAGTTTTTATTAAATGCTATTCTGTTATAATAAAATTTGATTTCAGAAAATCTTGATCCGTAAATTAAGAATGAATGTTGTGAGAATTCAAATTTTTTATGTATAATCCGTCTTGTCAACAATTGCTAAAAAAATTTCAAAACTTTATCTTACCAATTTTCTTGACAAGAATTTGAATATGGTTAGTAAAACATACCCATGTAGCGTGATTACCTAGGAATTTGTATTTGAATTTTGAACGGTAATAATGCTTATTTTGAGACATTTTGAACATTTTGCCACTAATGGAATGATATTATATATTTATATAATAGCTGGGTAAAAAAAATTATATGTTGACATGCATTATATTGTTTATAGTTAATTTTGAAAAAGAAATAAATACTTTAGTCTTTTTTACAAGTCACTATGTAGATTAAATAATTTTCTAAACTGTCGCCGGAACATTTGGATTTTTTTGTTTTAATGAATGAGCCATACTCAGTGTTTAAAATAGCATTTATTTTATTAGTGTCTTCCATATCTGTTTAATTCAGGTGAATTTTCAAAACGCTGTATGTATATCCGCGAATCATCTCTCCTAAGTGTTTTGTAACTTTCCCCTTTAATCCCCTTAGGAGATGTGACTTCGGAATTTTATAAAATTTGCTGTCATAACGAAATTCGAGGTTGTTCAGTATTTAAATGTAATACTATACTGTCTTTTAAATCTTAAAAAATTATTTGAATTTTATATCCAAAAAATTGATGGTTTAATTGATATAATATATGATTTTAACCATTGTCTTTCATTTTTCTTTGATGTGCCCACATTTATTCCCTGAAAATTTTGAATTATTTTTGGAGGTTGTCGCTGATTCTATAGAGCACTGCATTATAAATTTTTTATTTCATTTAGTGGTTTGACAATACATTTTGCTCCGGGTGTGGCAATCAACCTGGTGATGATTGTTGTAAATGTGAAAATGCTAATGTAAGTTTTGTTGTAACAAATAATGTTTAAGCTTACTTATGTTGAAAATAAAAAATACTTTGCTGTAAATCTGTTATTCCGAGTATAATTGCGATATTCATCTTCTGAAGATGAATGAATATACATACAAAATAATCTGGAAAAATGAATCAGATTGAAATTAAAATTTTAAATAAATCTATACAGTGTATATTTTTGTTTGTGTTTTGTTTGTGTTTGTGTCTGAATAAGACAGAAAAAATTGATAAGCCGAGTTAGTTTTCTTTTCTCAAATTAGAGTTATCGAAGTTCCCGATAACTCGAACTTTTTTTGTTACCTTGAAGGTTCGAGTTATCAGAATTAGACAATAGTTAGTTATTGAAATTACTTCATTCCCCCAATTTAAGTCTTCAGCAAGTCAGAGAGCAAAAATGTGATGCAGTACCCACATCTGGTCGTTAGAAAAGACGTACAGAAAAGATAAAATAACGATAATGACAGAGGTAGCAATTGATCAACTAGGCAGCTTGAAATTGTAGATTTGATGTAAAACAGGTTTAAACGGACCTCTTTTTGCCCATAAAAAATCCCAATAATTTGTTGAAGTAGATAGGGAATGATCTTGACGGCAATGATAGATATCTCTTTGATTTCTTTTATTTTTAAAGATATTTAGCATATTTAATAAGCAAGGTTGATTTCCTTTTGACATAGTTAACATGATCATACGCAAAGTGGTATTTTTTTATGTCAAGGTATTGATATTTCATCAGTATCAGTTTCTAATCGTGATTTTAAAAGTAACAGTGCAACAAAATGCCGACATAAAAACGGATAACTATTTTTAAAATATTTGTTAACCAAGTGTTTTACAACCCGCGGTGAACACTATTTTAAAAAATATTTTTGCTTATATAAGTTTAAGTTTTAAAATTTTTTCTAATATTTTCTAAATTTTGCAATGCGAATTTTAGTTTACTCACAGATTTTGTAAGCACGGTACAAAAATCAAAATTGTGTGCACCTGTTGTAAGCTAATTTTGCAATGATAGATAATTTAACTGATTGATATAATTATGAAAAAACTGTAAAGTTTTAAATCTTTTATTCTTTTGTGAAACTTAAAGGCTAATTATTTATAACAAATTATCGTCTGGTTTTTTTTTTTTTTTGGTCGTTAAGAATTTTCTGTTAGAATAAATGTCTTGTCTGCTTGATGTCCATTTTGTATACATATATAATAATATCGATAAAATGGAATAGCCAATAACAATAAAATTACTGAGTAAATTTCAAGTAATTATTTGAAGAATTGCGTTGGCATGAGACTTTATTTGGTAATTTTATGGTTATTGGATATTTCATTTGATTATTACTGTTATTGTATGGCTTGATTGTTTTATTAATCTTGCGCCAATCTTTTTAGTAGTAATGCATGAACAAAAAAGGTTAGAAAATTCATATGGAAATATAATTTTTCTGTTTCAATATTTTTGAAACTTCCAATCAAATCCTATCTTCAAATCCTTTTCTTCACATATATGCCTCCAGCAGTTTATTCCATCATTTATCAAAATATTACATTTTTGTCAATTTTTTTAATACTAATCATTTGAATTATTTTAAAACTGATTTAAATGTTAAAATACATTGCGTAAATAATTTCCCGAAAATCTTCTTTTGGTTAATTTATAGTTAGTTCCACATTTTTTTTTTGAAAACACATTTATTTTTATGTCCATTTCATATCAACAAGTTGATTAAAGAAGTATTGATTCGGATATTATCTAAGTACTAGAAGCAGAAGTCCTCGATATTTTTCAACCTTTAGATATCTGGATAAACTTGCGTGAATTTTAATGTGAGGTTCACTTGTTTGTCTAAAGAAAATTCGTATTTTTGCATGACGTAAGTTAATCAGGCGTTTATTTTAAATTGTACTTTATCTTCGCAAACACACATTCAGTATCAAAAATTTATAGTTGCAGTTGAGTTGTTGGGTTGAAAATCCTGTGCTGATAGAAATTATATAAATAGTAAACACTTCTTTGCTCTTTTTTGTTTTAGTGCGGAGACTGCGATGGGTGTTTTGACTGCACGGAATGTAAGGAGTGTTTCGACTGCGACTGTAAATGTGACTGTTGCTCGCAACCTGATTCGATTGATTGTTGCTGTATTGAGGTAAAACTATCTGGTAATAACCGTCAGCAAATTCCAATGCAAGGGTACCCTAATGGTGGCTATCCTAACCATCCTGGTGGTGGGTACGCAAATTACCCCGGTGCTGGCGGGTACCCTAACTTACCTGGTGCGAGCAGTTACTCCAACCAACTTGGAGTTGGTGGATTCCATAATCAGCCTGGTGGGTATATAAATCAAGCTCAAGCAATCAATCAGCAACCTGGATATTTGCAACAGTCACAACAGGGTTTTCCGTCACAGAATGCATCGTATAATCATCTAGCACCAGATTATTTTAATTCTAGACAGTCATTTAATCAACCTTTGCAGCAAAGTTTTCAACCAGGACAGTCATTGCAAAGTCAAATGTTTTCTGGCGGACAACAAACACAACAAGCCAATCCGCGTTTTTCTAATCCACAGCATATAGTTTGACGCGTATAGTGTCGGAATTCGCGTATTACAGTGGCAGAAAATGAAGTTAAATTGTTATATTCCATTGATCTGGCCTTCAAAATAGGACGAAGAGTTAAAATCCGAAAAATTCCTAATAATTTTGCAAGTCTTCAAAATTTATATTTAAATATTCTTGTAAAGGTATCATAAAAATTTCACTTGTGTTAGAAGCACAAAAAGGCTTTTTTTTTACAGCGTTGAAATGATTGCGAGGCCCAACTTGTTTGAAGAATATCCACATAATCGTTTGTAAGAAAAAAAAATTTAGCTTTTTTTTAGATGTATTCTAGCTAAAATCCTCTTCTGCATTTCTTATGCTATAAATCCTCGGAATTCTTGTCTTGTATGCAAAATAATTTTTGACTACGGCAGAAACGTAGAAGGCCTTTGTTAAAACCATAGACTTTTAAAGAAGGCTTTTAGGCTATTTTCGACCCTATTACATCTGCCAAAAACCGTTCTACCAAAAAGAAAATACGTTGCGCCAGAGTTTCGAATAATCGGGGTGGGATGATTATTATTTCGGAGAAAAATTCAACTCAAGTCAAGCTCTAAACTTAAAAGATAGTTTTCTGGTTTGCTTTTTGCTATCCTTTAAAGCAAAAAAAGAAAAGGTAAAAGTTTCTATCCAATTCGTTTGAATTATTTTAATTTTACTTGTCCTATTTATTCCATCCACTCCCTTTCGTAAAATAATTAAATTCTTCACAAGTATACACCACTCCTGCCAGGGTTAGAATGGTAAACCCTAAATTTTTATTTCTCACATGTCAGAAAAAAAATTAAAAAGATTATTTCAAATAAAAATAATATCCGGTTGGAATCGCGCTAATAAGAGACTAAAAGCTTGTACGGATATTATTATCTAAATACAAAAAATAGCTGTGCTGTTATCTCCTTTTTAAAGTTTTTAAAAAAATCTATTTATTTCTGTATATATGTGTGAGGTACTTTGTGTATATTACAGAATGTCCAAAAATAAATATGTAAATCTGATTCGAATTTTTCTTTGTAATCTTGATTTTGTATATAAAAGAACTGACAGGACCAACGTATTTCCAACTTCCCACGGGTTCGGTTCTGGTGTACTTAGAGCTCCCACTTGACATTACGGTAAAGAAAATCCTTGGTTCCGAAGTGGGTTTATATAGTGGTATTTTTTTAATTAATAGACAAGTTAAAAATAGACAAGTTTAAAATAGCTAGAATATTAACAATATCCTTACTTCTCGTTTTTTTATGTTTTGAATATTCAAACCTAAACCAGGTTGAGTTGTAAACAGGTGTCGTAAATCTGAGCTCTTTAATAGTTTGATTAGCTACATTTTGCGTTTTACAAACTGGTTTGTAAAAGATGGTTGTCTTCGTTTTCGAATGACGAAATTACTTTTCAGAGATTTCTCTTTAAGAATCTATCGCTTGCTATAAATGCCGTAATTTTGCATTGGCAATTAAAGAGCCTGGTGAAGCAAAGTCATATATTCTGATAATTTATTCGTTTCAGTGAAAAGCGCAATAGCAAATGCATTAGAATTTGAAATATATTGATGAATGAATTAATTTAATCTATTTATTCTTATCTACAAAACAAAATAGAAAAATACACAATGCAATAACAAAATAACAGCTATATATAGCCTCTAGTCTCTCAACATGAATAATTTGATTGCTTATTCAAATTCTTGTTACTTAGTTTTATACCGTTCTATTGAGAGCACGCACTCACCATTTTGCTGAAGACTTAATGTTTGGTAAATAATTCTTGGAGATTAAATATCAATATGGACTTTTCTTAACAATTATTCAGCGTTAAATTTCTGATAAAATGATGTACAATTTTTGCAGAAATGGGACTGCCACGGATTACATTTTGGACAACACTGGTCCTAAAATTTGAAAAAATTACCAAAATAAATACCAACATTTTTTTGGTAAGTTGGACGTATAATCTACAAGATTCAGCTAAAAATACTCTTTAGACAGCTGGTGTACACGGAATTAAAAATAACCCCTCACTATGACGTTAGATTTCATCGCATTTTAAGCCTGAAAATTACATGTATTGATATTATAATAGTACCCTCAGGGTTTTATAAAAAAAAGCTAAAAAGGTCATTCTATTTCATATTCATTTAAAAAGAGCAAATTCAAGCAAAATTCTATTTTTTCTTGCTATTAATATTTTAACAAATACAAATAAAGATTTAACGTCCAAAATAGCTTGTTTTGGCCCGAAAAAAAAAAGAAGATAAAACTAAAAATCTAGTAAAAAAACTTGCGAAATGATGAATGATTTCCGAAGCGTTACAGGTGGGAGAAAGGAGAAGATTTTATTTAAACTGCGGTGTTTAGAGCTGTAACTTTACACAAACCCTAGTTGTAAAAAAAGTGAAAATTGCTAATAAATAAATCGCACTAAAATTTTCAAGATTACGAGTTCATAAACGTAAAAAGCTCATCTCTCACTATCCGTTTACATAGATAACGAAAACAGTTACAAAAGCGACAAGGGTTGGACTCGTACTCACCAAAGAAGCATGTTTTACACGAACCTCCCACTGCGTTATATATTTCGTAATACTTTTAATTGTATTTGAAATTACTGCAGTTTTTGAAAAAAAGCTATGCCCTTCCGACAGTTACACGAAAAGAAGTTTTTAAATGAACAATCACCAAACCGTTCCAAACTAAAGAAATTATCGCAAAAGTTAGGATATCGGTAAGACATTTTGACGCCATCGGTTACACTCATAGATAATACTCGACCACGAGCAATCCGTATTTGGAGGACAATTCAAATCAAAATATTCTGTTAAACATTAAGCATAACAATGATAATCGAATGATTACAATGCTTAATGAGATACGCTAAAAACAACACTAAGGTCATAGGCTAAATATCTGAGCAAAAAAGATCAAACTTTAGGAATTCATCATTTCTTTTTATTCTCATCTCACTTAAATTATTGCTGTCAGGTTTGGTGTCAAAACAGCTCTTCCTATATCAAAAAATTATCCGCGATTCAATGTTCTTCCTTCAGAATAATAAATTTTCAACCATTTAGATCAGAAACTTCTACTACTTTCTTTATTACTTCTATATCTACTTATTCTGCTTCAGATTATGAAGTGAATTTAATGTTTGTTTTTGTTTGTTTTAAAAAATCTATACCTTCTGGAATCTCACGTCTTTTTACTAAAAGTTTTGAAATCCATAATTATCCAACTTTGAGTGCTATCTGTGGAAAACCTAAAGTTACAAAGTTTAATACAAAAACATATGGTAAGTTTGCAATCAAACACCTGCACATGTATGATTGGAATCAATTACTTGATTTCATAAATCATACTTTACAATAAAATATGGAAGTTTGATTATACCGATAATTTTTGACTTTGAAAGCAATTTTATCAATTTGTGAAAAAAGTCTTCTCACAGTTAATTTTTTATGCTAGTGGTATGGGGGTAGGGCCAGTGGTTTTTAGGGTTCTTGTGAAATGGTGTTGGTTTAGGATGGGTGTTTGATTATTAACTCGTATGGTAAAGTATGATAGTGAGTCAAATGTTATCAACTATTTCCTTTCATTTATTGTAGTACCTGGTGTCACCCTTTTCAGCCTTAGGTTGTTAAGTGCCTCTAACCGCAAACAGTTTTTCTCTTTTTTTTTAATATTATTATTTGTAAAATTTGATTGTTTGTTGGTAAATAGCTACATACTTGCTTGATTACTTACTTACTTACTTAATTTCTTGTATGTTTGCTTGCTTGTTTGCTTGCTTGCTTACAAAAAAAAAATAAAATAAGAAAATAATTTTGTATATATATATTTTTGATTCTCACGGTCTAAATTTGTTTGGTATTCCATCAAATGAAAGAACTTTAGTTATACTTAAGTTCAAAAATATCACTGAAATATGCAAAAATTCATGCTATATTTCAATCCAATTCAATTTAATAATTATTATTAACTAATTATAATAATTAATAATTATTATTTATAACATTATGTAAAATAAAAAATATTCTATCACAAATACTAATAAATACCAAGCAATTCTTTTTTTATTATAACATGACTATGACTTTTACTACTGAATTCTTTCCTTTATAGAATCAAATATAAAAAGGTTTATACGCTAAAAAAAAATATGAATATATATTTAATTTCTCAGAAGTATTATTTGCATATTTTTACAAGTGCAGTTTTCTCCGCCCCATTCTTTAATGCGACTGAGAAAGACTGTTTACGAGGGAGAACATCTTATAATTAAGATTAAGCTACCTTTAAAAGGTAAGGAGTTTGTGCCTGATAAGTTTGACAGTGCCTTAGCAAGATTTAGGGGTATTTTGTTTCTAAGGTTATAAGAAAAACTTTTTGTTGTGGAAATATTCCACATTTATTTTGGGTTGGTTTTATTTAGAGTCTTATAGATTTCCGCCATGACTACAGCTGTTATCGATTTCCAATAGATCATTAAGATCAAGGTAAAAATTATTATATATTCTTTTTAAGATACTTTTGTGTACCTTATTGACTAATCCCATATCTTTTTTTTTATGACAGAGCATTCATAATAATGGACAATATTTAAAATATGATAGTACATAAGGAGTGAGTAGTAAATTTGTTTGAGATATATAAAGATATTTCCTTAATCTGATTATTGTGCAAAATTTGTAATTTGCAGATTTACACAATACGTTTACATGGTAAAAGAACGATAGCTTATTATCGATAGATTATCGACAGAGACATCTAATAATTCAACCTTATCTGTTGCTATGACTTTCGAGTTGCTAATGTTTATAAATAACTTTTTGTTTGACTCTTAATCTCAAAGAAACATTGGTTGATACTTTGAAGGATTTGTCACTAGTGAGTTGTTTTAAAACCAATCATTTATTTTGTAAATATCAGTTTTTAATCTATTGATAACCATCTCAACTTTTTTGTTACTAATGTATAATGTGTTTTCTTTTTCTTGTATGAATAGAAAAATATAGTTAATAAAAATATTAAATAAAAACGGGCCTAATATTGAGCCTTAAGGAGTTCCAAAGTTTACTTCGAGACATTTGCTAGCCGCCTTTATACTTTTTGTTTCCTTTCTTTTAAACAACTGCTTTTCTAGAAAATCCGTATTTTCCTATTTTAGCTAATAGAAGGTTGTGTTGAGTGCAGTCATATGCTTTTGAGAAATCAATTAGTACAGTTCCTACTATTTCTTTCCAATCTAGACTTTTTTGGCATTTTTGTCGAAGTGCGATTTGTGTAGAGAAACCTTTTCGAAATCCACATAATAAGTGTGAAAACTTATTTTGCATATGCTCCTTTATTTGATCAAAAATAATTCTTTCAAAAACTTTTGGTTTGGCGGGGAGAATATTAATAGGTCAATAGTTTTCTTCATTTCCAGTTTCACCTTTTTGTTTAAAAATAGTTAAAATTTCTGCTCACTTGAGACTTTTGGGAAACACACAGTTATTTATTATTGCCGTATTAATACAGTCTGTTAAGTAACAAGAACAATTTTCTTTCAGAAGTTTCGAAATACCAATAGGCATCTTACCACTTCCTTTTTTGTGTTTGGTTGTAATTTCAAAAACAATTTTCGGTTAAACGTATTAAAAATCAAATATTTCTTCATGGTTTATAATGCTTCCTTTAATTTTTGAGATATTGGTTACTATATTCTGGAAAAATTTGGTTACCTTTGTTAGATAACGACAATAGTTTTTTTCCAGTGCGTAATGTTCAAAGTAATTGAAATATTAGCAAAAAAAGTGTTAAATACATGCACAACGTGTTCATCAGAAATATATTTGCTGTTGTTAAATGAAGTTATTTTGTCACTCGTAAGTATATATTTGCTTAAAAATAAGGTTTAAATACTTTCCAGGAACATTTTTTTGCTGGTTTGATATTGATGTTGGAGAAAGTTTTTTTTCTTTATTAATAAGTGTGCAAACATAGTTACGTTGTTTTTAAAAGTTGGTCCAATCAGATTTCACACCAATTTTGTTACACCAACTTATTCTTAAGCTTGGATCTGGTAAAAAATTTTGTTTGTGTTGCTTTTCATATAAATAGTTTTTTTTTCACGGATTATTTTTTCTTTCAGAGGAGCATTTTTATTCAGTATGAACAGTAAGCAAAATTCGAGTTTTCCAAAACTATACGATTTATTTAGCTGTGATAACGTATTTAGAAATTCTGCAATATATAGTTCATTGCAAAAATGTTTATAGTTTCTATAAATTAATTTCTAGGTTGTAGTTTATAATTTTCTTATTAGTAAGAATCAAGTCAATACATGATCCGTTTGAAGATTTAAAACAAATAGGCTTTTTAATCAAATTAAAAAGGTTATGAAAGTCAATACATTTGAAGATTTAAAACAAGTAGGCTTTTTAATCAAATTATAAAGGTTATGGAAAGTTAATAAGTTGCTTCATTGGCTTTTTATCAGGTTTAAGTTCATGTCACCAATAATTACATACGAGTCATAAATGCGCAGGTAAATATGTAATAACATAAAATAGAATTTCAGCATTCTTATCGGGATTATAAACTGATATTATCAATCACTTTTGTTGTTTTTTATCAAAACGGTAGGGTTTTTTTGAAGCTATCAAGCTATTAAGAACTGATTAGAAGGAAAGTTTTCATGATTTTCTGTTTCTGCAATTGTAAATATCCCTATTTTATTCTTGAGGAGTACTAGAGCATATTGAGCTTATAAATGATTGAGTTTATGTTTATATGATAATACTGGATTATTTAAACACATAGTTCGTTCGACATTGACAACATTATATTTATCAATGAAATTAGGATATGTTTCTCCTTTTGTAGGAGAAACAGATCATCATCATCATGTAGGCCTATATATTGGATGTAGGCAATTTATATTCATCTTACAAGTAGAGGAAAAAATAAAGCTTGGTTTCAATTGCAGTTTTTCAATTGCATATATGAAGAGAGTGATAAAAATAAGCTTTGAACATGTTTTAAGTCTCACCAAAATAAATCAAAATATCAGGAACAGAAACATACAATAAGTTTAATGAATAAATATACTAACAAACAAAACAAAGATCAATTGCTTTTTCATCGGCAACATATAAACAACAGAAAACAGATCAAAATAGCTAAATATCAGCAAGACAAAAATAAAAAGAGGCACCAATATCAGTAAAATAAAGAAAAAATCAAGTCATTACCATCATATCAAAAGAAAAAATAAATCAAACTGAATATTACCAGCAAAATAAAGAAGAAAATAAATCTTCGTCGGCTTATAAAAGGCAGAAACATCATCAAAGTGAATATTATCAAAAAAATATAGAGGAAATAAAGTCATCACTAGCAAAAAATATCAAAAGCAAAAAATAAATGAAACTGATTATATCAGGAAAATTAAAAAAGAAATCAATTCAACGCCATCATATCAAAGAAAAAAAAAAAAATAATCAAACTGAATGTTATCAACAGGAAATTAAGTCTTCTCCTTTTTATCACACACGTTTACAAAATGAAAAAAGGAAGTATAGCGAGATCCAAAGAACTGACAAACATCAAGCAAGGATGTGTCTTAATTTTGGAAAGAAGGAAGTAAATAAGTAGGTTGCGCTTAATAATTTAATCAAACATTAAGTGACGGCCTGTTTTACATATGTGTGAGCATGTAACTGTTGTTTGTACAAGCGTTCCGTAAAAAGGTTTTCTATAAAAAAATACTCAGTTCCCGAAAACCTTTACTTCTCTCATTTTCATACTGATGAAGTAGAACATGTTTGTAATACTTGTGATAATTATGTTATGTTATGATAATTAAGTTCCGCTCTAAGCAGTTTGTAGTTAGTTTTAGAAAACTAGTAAAGAAAACTAGAATATGAAAGAAATGTGTAGTATGATTCTTCTGTTTTCCTTGATTCCTTGCATTTCCTCGAACAAAATAATGCTTTCAAATATTGGAAGTTAATGAAAGTACCGAAAGCACCTGCCAATCTAGATGTCCTTAATGAAAAAGGCGCCAGTGATGATGATGACGACATTGATTTTCATGTTGAAAGGAATGAAATTGATGAAGATCCATTATTCAAACACAATAATAATTGTACTGAAGCTACTTATTAATGAATAAAATGTAGAGATAGCTATTTTCACAAAAATTTTTTTTTTGATGAAGAATTTTGATGAAGAGTTGGTACATCCTTTCGCTCTTCAGACCGGAAATTTTATTTATAAAGCTCAAAGAGATGCATCAATTAACCCAAATCAATACTTCAATGAAAGGCCCCTAAATCATACTCAAAAATTGGCCTCAGATAATGATTATTTGTTTTTTTTTGCTCACTATTTTAATCAACAACTAAGAATAAGATCACAGATAAACACTGTAATAAAAAAGTCCCTTACGACTGGTGAATTATCAAATAACTATCAGCAAACAAATCCTCAAAATAATTAAACTAACCCCGCCAAAATTTAAAAGTTCGAGATTTGGTAACACGCAATAAAATACGAGTGCGTTACTGAATGGAATAAATCTATCGCTGAAATAAATAGCTTATAAAATCCTATAGGAGGTAAAAGGTAAGCCTTTTTACAGGAAACAATTTTTTTATCAAGTGCTTGCAATGGTACGACAATTAGGACTGCCTAGTTACTTTTTAACTCTTTCATGTGCTGATTTAAGATAGGATGAATTGGTACATATAATACATAAACAGTAAGGCAAATCATTATCTGATGATCAAATTAAGAAGCTTGCTTATAAGGAAATATATGAAGTACTGAATACAAATCCAATTACAATTTTTTCGACAATATCAATTTAGCTAGAATGTTTTTTAAAACGGTTCTTGTTGATGGGCTTCTTGGAAAAATAATTTACAGGCATTCGTCAAGAATTTCAATTACGAGGAAGTCCACACACACACTCTGTTACATGGATAAAAGATTTTTCGCAACTAAACACAGACAATACAAAAATCTTTGTCAGTTCAATAGATAAATAAATAAAGGTAAATATGCCAGATGAATTTGGTCAAGCTTTGTGGCAAGAAATGGTTAAAACCTTTCAAATTCACTTTCACTCAAAAACATTTGAAACTGTTATTGAACAAGAACAACGAAAAAAGCATTATAAAAGAAAAATTAAGTTTTAAAAAAAGTTCAAGACTACATTGAAGAGTTTTTTATCCTAGAAAAGTCAATATATATACTTAGGAAAACGAATACATTAGTTCTATATAAGAAAACACTGTCTCTATCAGCTTCTATGGATGTTTAAGTACATTATAAGCGTTCACCAAAATCGTGTTATAACTATTAAATAACTATTTTGAGGAAGGCATTATAGCCTGGAAGGATAATATGGATATACAGTCTTTCTAGTTTTAGTTTTGTAAATTACCTGTGTGAAAGCATGAACATTCAATAAGTCAATCAATGGCAGAAGCAGCACGTGTTGCTGAAGAATCATACTACACTAAGTACGAACAAATGAAAATTATTGCACATATTCAACAAAAAGAGAATGTTCAGTTCAAGAATGCGCTTATCTTGCTTTGCCTAAATCATTTTTGTTAAAGTAGTTTTCGCAAATACTAATGTCCGTTCTTAGAACAAATAGATCCTACTGATATTTTTTGAAAAAGCAATGTATAAGTTACAGTGAAAAGTCTAATAAACCAGAAATTGTGAGAATTATGTGTCTTGCATTAGTTTTATCGCTTTATGAGAAAGAATATGCCTAACAATGACGAGAATGATTTACAACCTTTTAAGTTAACTTAAAGAGACATATAGTATTTATCCAAAGACTATGAGAAGAAAATTGCCTCGGTTAAGCTCCAAGAAAAAAGATGAATGTCCAAATGCTCCGAATTTTTTGCTTGCTCTGTACGTTTAAGAAATAAATATTCAGAACTACACACAGTAATAATTAGAGACTAAATGATTAGAGACTAAATGAAACAATGGGCACATCCAGTGATGTATTTTGTGAAATTTTAATTAGAATTGCTGTCGTTAGGCAAAATTATCCTGCGTTTGTGAAACTGTTAATTAAATGTAGAATAGCTAATGTTACTGATGATGATTTAAATATCAAACATTTTCCTACATATCCAAAAGATATGATTCACTTATATGCAGAAAACCGTAAAGTAACAGAACATAATAATGTTATGTTGAATGAATTATATTCAGAGAAATATATTGTGGAAGCTAAAGATAAATTATCACCAAGTGTTACTTTCATAAAATTTCCGTCGATGATTAGCTATGCTGCCACAATTCATAAATGTTCAGGTCCGCAGTTTCCACAAACTCCTATTAGTTTTCATCTTTTAAAACAAGGAGGTTTTAAAGTAGGACAAATGTTTCATTATGTAGATTGGATTCATTAGCTGGATTATTTATATCAGGAAAAGTTTGTAAAAAGGCAACTCATCCTGATGAAAGTGTTGTACTAGAATATGAGCTACTTCGTATTAAGTCTTATATTGTACCACTTAAACGCTTTGATCTACTACGTCTAAGTTCATTTTTTTGCCACCTCAACGTCAGATCTCTTAGACGTCATACAGATGATATTGAAAACGGACCAAATTTTAAGTTATTTTGATTCAATGTTATTTACTGAAACAAGGTTTACAAACAGTTTTACAAATGATGAAATAAATATTCCTAACTTTAAAATTCATTTTGAAACTGACAAATTTCAACATTTAGCAGTTTGTTTGCGAGAGGGGTTAGAACTTGTTCATATCGAAAAACTTCCTGGTCTATTAATATTTAGGTTCCATTTTGACTCTGCACATCAACGTTGAAATCATGATCTCGATACCTCCATAAATTGGTCTTAAAAGTTCCACTTGACAGTTAAAAATAGACGATCCCTTTGAAATGAACTAAATATTTTACAGTGTTTTAAAGTTTTAAAGTCGATTATAATTTAATATAATTGATAACATATTATATTTTATTTTATTACATA
>JAUZNK010013434.1:0-22880 GCA_035046665.1 Euphysa ruthae | reverse complement strand
ATATATTATTCCAATTTTCATAAAAGGTTCTGGACTACAATGTAACAACTATAGACCCATCTCATTACTTTCCAACATTAGCAAGTTTCTTGAAAAAATAATGTAAAAACTATTGTATTTTTTATTTCAGTGATCTTTAGTTGGGATTTTGTGCTAAACGCTCTACCTCTCATGCTTTTGTTAGTATCGCTGAACAAATCCGTGAAGCTCTTCCTTTTGGTATATTTATTGATGTACAAAAGGCATTTGACACTATTGACCATGTAATTCTTTATGAAAAGCTTAATATTTATGGTATATGTGGCTTAGCAAATAACTGGTTCCTATCTTTGTCAACATCTCAATTTATGGTTTTAAATCCTCTTTGAAATGGTGTCATGTTAATCATGGTGTCCCACAAGGTTCTGTCCTTGAACCGTTTCTCTTTCTAATTTACATAAACAACTTACATATGTCATATGTCAATAGCTCATCCTTTTGCAGATGATACTAATCTCTCACTTATTAATAGTTCCCTTAAGAAACTTGGAGTCAAACTTAATAATAATCCCTGTGGCCTCACTGATTGGCTCAATAGCAATAAGATCTCTATCAATATTAGTAAAACTGAACTCAAAGTATTTTGACATCCAAATAAAGTCATTGAATATGATCTAAAAATCGTGTCTTTTCCTCTAGCTCAATCAAATACCTCGAGTGTAACTACTGATGAACAACTATCCTGGCAAAGTCATATTACTTGTCTAAGCTTAAGACTATGACGAGCCAATAGCATGTTGTCAAAGATTCGTCATTATGTAGACACACAAACCTTAAGATCCCTCTATTTCTCCTTCATCCTACTTGACCTGTGGCTGTCAAATTTGGGGCTACAAAAGGAATCCTTGGTTGAACAAAATATACTCTGTCCAAAGGATTTCAATGAGGATTATGTTTTGCTTTTTTTCTTCGTTCTGAAACTAATACTCTATTTCGCCACCTTACTGAAATTCTCTGACCTAATAACTTTCACTAACTGCCTCTTTGTCTGTGATTTCCTAAAGAAAACTCTTTGTGGTTCTATCTCTAATCTCTTCACTGTGTCTAAAAACCTTTATTTTCATTGAACTAGAAATATTGACAATAAACTTGTCATACCTGTCAGGACATACAAATGTGCTGAGTACTCTGTTAGGTATCAATGCGTAACTGATTGGAATTCCCTTTTTCCTTCTTTGAAAATTGATGCAGTATACAATTCATGCGGTATTCCATGCAGTATATAACATACAATACCTCTAATAAAGAGGTATCTTCCAGCTACTTTTTAGCATTTTTCGCTTTGACATCTAAATATCTAAATAGCGGGATATTAAATAAAGTAAAGAGAATAAAGTAGAGTTAAATAATTATAGTGAAATACTTACATGTTTAATGAGTGCTGTATTGATTTTTAGGTTGTAGTCTATTTGTACTAAAATCTAAAGCAGATATAAAAATATTAGATGTTTTAAAAAATTCAACATTCTTATTTGTATATGGTTTGTTATTAGATTTTAGGTGCTTGTCAATGCATTGCTTCAAATATCTAGTAGTTTTCTTCTAAAATTTTGGATGATGATAGGGGACTATAAATGATAAATTGTGACAGAACTGGATTTTTCTGGAAAATTCTTGTTTCAGGGTAATAGACTAAATTATTTGTTTATGTGAATAAAAATGTATTGTTAACTTAAAGTATTGCAATAAAATCTGTTTTTATCTGCCAAAATTTTTATGACATTTACAATTTATGCAAAAAAACAGCATCTTGCTTAGCAACTTATTTTTAAACAAATAATAATCAAGATCCTCTTAAAAAATTTTTTCACAATTTTTTGCAATTTTTAAAAACTCTTTTTCCTGTGAAGTAAATTACTTATGCTTGCAGCAAAATCATGTCAGTCCTGTATTCAATGATATTCTAGTGTATTAAACGGCTCCTAGAAGCTTTGAAAAATGATAAATCTGTATTTCACGTTTTATTTTCGTTGGTATTTGCAATCAAAAACCTGGCTATATCTCCATTTAGGAATCTCGTTGGATTGCTTTTTATTTTTGAATGTCTCTTCTTGTTTTCAAAATTTTTTAGATCAGCCAATGAGGATGATTGCTGTTTACATCTATATCTTTTTTAGTTATCTTACACCACATGGTTCTCAAGGCTTTGCACCACATTATGATGACATCGAGGCTTTTGTTATACAACTAGAAGGAAAAAAGCACTGGAAGCTCTATCCTCCACGGTATATTTTTAAACATTTATTTGTCTGGATAATTTTCTTAATTCATCTATTTCTATATGCTTATTTGTCTATTTGTCTGGTTGATTTTATTCAATAATTTTAAATAATTCTGTCCCAAATTTTAACATGATATTTAAATATTTGTAAACCCGGTAATTTTTTTATTTTCATTTTCATAAAAATGTCTAACATATTTCTATATTGATGTTTGTATGTATGCAAAACTTGTAAAATACCTCAAAGTGAACTTCAATTGTGTTTTAAAATGGTCATATTAGTATATATATTGTTAGTTTCAAAATGGGAGAAAATTTGCCATTGTTTTACAGATCATTATAAACACTTTAAGATTATGTATTTCTTAAATAATTACTGATTTGCAGTAACATCAATATTTTTGCTTAATTTAGTTAAATATTATAATTCAGATATTAAATTCTAAGATAAATATGCTTCTTTATTATCTCATTTTTTTTTGTAATTGAAATAACAAAGTGCATATTTATAAATTTATATTTATATTTTGATGCCATCTATAATAATTCTATCTTTCTTATTAAAAGATTTAAAATTTTCATTATGTCATTTATTATTTCCTTATCTTTAGTACTTTGATGCTTTCATAAAATAATTACTTAGCAAGCGCTTAGTTCATTGGCCAATTTGCTGACAACGTTTTCCACCGCACCTTTTACATTCTATGATAATGTTACCCGCAAAAGCTCTACTTTCTCATTGAGGCATAGAAGGAATTTTTAAGCCTCGAAATCACAACAGAGGGTAATCTTAAGGTGATTAACTACATAGATACCTTTAATCTTAATACTTCTTCGATCCACTTGTTTCATAAAGCCGGTGACAAAATTAAATACATACAGGTTGAATCTAATCACCCTCCTAGTATTTTCAAACAAATTCCAAGTACTATTGAAAAACGAATTTCTATCGAATTTATCTTCAAACAAAAAAATAAGTAGTGCCGTGTTATGAAGAAAAACTAAAAAATTCTAGTTACAAAGTAAAATTCTGTTACAACGCCGAAAAAAGACCAAAAACCGAAAACGAAACGTGATCTAGTTCAGCCCATCATACAACAAGGGCGTATCCACCAAAGTCGCAAAAATTTCCCTCGCCAAAGTTCCACAAAATATTTAATAGAATGAATGTCAAAGTAAGTGACAGTTACACGAAAAATATGAAATCAATTATTAATGCCCATAAGATGAAAGATCAAGCCGACAACCTTTTGTAAACAAAACAAATTGCTGAAATAAACTAACCTGCTTTTTGAACTGAAATTGCCTTGTAACAAACTCGCATTCACTTCTAATGAATTCAACAGTAACGAATATATATTTATATTCAAAAAATGATATGTTAACCACAGTCAATCATTCCACAACTTAAAAGCAAAAGTTACCCACCACAAATCATGTGGAAAATCTTGAATCGTTTGCATCACTCAACCCAACAAATAAAAAATGTCTCCTGTGCCTCAATGCAGAAGTAGAAATTACCCTTTACAATAAATGTAATCTATTGAAAAAAGAATAAAAACTCATCTTGGTGGTGCTTTTTAAAGATTTTAAATTGTTGTGAGAGCTCATAGCTTGTTAACTACCTTTTTACAAACTCAGGTTTAGTTTTCTTTTCTAAAAGAAGTTCATCATCAGTTTTTTTTTTGTAATATTTCTTGGATCATTGGTTAATTTTCATTATTGGTAACCTCACTTCTTGTTCTTTCTTGTTGCAATCTAGGGAAATCTCAGTATTTGTGTCAATGTTTGAACCTTTTTGAAAGTTGTTCAAGGAGTCTTTCAAAGCAACAAAAGGTTATAGCCATTCCACAAACAGGTTTCTTTTGCTATTCCTCCAATCGCATAACGTCCACTCATCCAACACCAGATTTCTTTCCCATGCATAACAGCATGTCTCTGCTGTATCTTTTCTTTAAATTCTTGAAGAGCTTCTCTGCTGTATCTAAAAACTGAATGGGTTTTTATGTGTATATATATATATATATTTCCAAAGGATCTTAAAAGCACAAATTTACTAAAAATTTTGAGAAAAATAACGACATTTTTAAAACTAAATTTAATCGACATGTTTCAATGTAATCACTACACCATTTTCAAGATTATCTTACAAATTAAAAACTACAAATATATATATATATACCTAACTTGTTAATTGTAATTTGTAACAAAAACATGCACTAATTTACAATTAACAAGTTAATAAATTTTTCAATATTCTTGATCCAGAGAGCCAAACTAAGACTTGCTTGCTCTTTGTACTTTACATATTAAGACTTAGATTTGTATGGTAGTGATTCCTTTTATCTATCAATCATTATTAAAAAGGTTACATCTCTGGCAATAGTTAGTTTGGCTTTAAAAGTTTGGCCATAATGTCACCAAGTGCAGCCAAAAGTTTATTTTCTGGTGTCATTCTTTATTCATAACATAATGTTTTTATTAATGCAGTTTAACAAGGTAATTAAATCTTATAATCGTAAGATCTGATTACTTGCAAGATCTAAATCTGCCATTTTAGCCTAATTTTTTATTGCTTAAAAAGCCATCCAGGGTGTTTCTATGGTTTTGTAGTTTTTTGTTTTTTTTTTTTTTTTTTTTAAGGTTAATATTAGTATTATAAGATTACATATTTAATTTTTTACAGGAGTGATAAAGAAGTTCTTGCCAGGTTATCGAGCGGTTAGTCTTTTTTTATTGTGTAAATTGTTTTGACTTTAGAATTTCTTTAGAAAGAGTGCAGATTTTTAATATTTTAACCAAATTTCGCCAGATTCTTTAAACTGTGTAGTTTATGGTACTTTAATTATAATTAGAATATGTTCGCCTTATTACTAGACCCTGCCAAACCCACTTGGATGAATTTTTCTGTGTCAAAAAATATTATTTCATTAATTTTGAAAATTTCATTAAAATCACATCTGCCTGAAAAACTCATTCTTTACAATTTATAAAACTGTTTTAATACTAATTTATGGAATACCTTTTTGTGTATTATTTTTTCTCTGTCTCAAGTAATGTAAAATTATAATTCTAGCCTGTCACTTAAAAGACCTGGTAATTAGCTTACTAAAAAAGTTTTAATTAGTTGTTTCAAGGCTGTAATTATTTGCTTTTCTATTCTTGTCGAAAACTTGGTTTTTTTATATATTCAAGAAATTTTTTATTTTAATTAGATAAATTTTCTTTGTATGTTTTGTTTCGCTAAGCACTGTTTTACATATTAGAAATATCTAGCAAATTATAAAATTGATCTAATTTTAGAAAATATGTCTGAAATTGATTTGGGTGAGCCTGTTCTTGATAAGGTGTTAGAAGCTGGTGACATGTTGTATTTTCCACGAGGCATGATCCATCAAGGATCTACTCCCAAAGACAGTAATTCTTTACATATTACAATTTCAGTCTACCAAAGAAGTTGCTGGAGTGATTATCTAGAAAAGGTTGGGAGTTGAATTAATGAAATATTGCTTATTGTTTCTTTTAACCTTACTCAAAAGTCTCGAATTTTGCAAGAGTTTAAGTAATCATAAAAGATCTTTAAAGCCATAACAGAAATATATAAAATTATGGCTTAGGGGTGCTAGTCCCCATGTTAGAAGATATTTTGGATATGGTAAGCTTATATTAAACCTACCTTAAATGCGAGTGCTTTAATGCAAGTGTATAAGTAAGTGCTTGCATTTAATTACAAAAAAAAAAAAAAATTTATGCTAAATCATTATTAACTTTCATTAGAAAATTTTTTTAACTGAAAAGTTTTTGCCGGTGTCATGTTCTTTCTGTGTTAGGTTTAAAATATTTTTTTTTTTTGATTTTTATTGGGTATTTACTACTGTTTTTGAAATTATATCCTCTAAACATCTTATTATTTGTAATTTTTTTACAAGAAATTGTGTAACGTTTCTGTGAAAATTTAGCATGTCATTTATTTCACGAGCGTCATAAATATTTTTTACACATTTTTCTCAATATTTCATATTCTGCTAAATTTCTCTTACATTATTTGCGATTTTATTAGCGGCAAATTTCCCATAATTTGGCTTTAGTTCTTTTGAAATTCCAAAAAAACAATTTTTAAAATTTTGACTAAGGCCCATATTCATTTTAAGTCTTTATTCATTTATGTGGTCCGATAATCACTAAATGTTTTTTGAAATTCGCTCTTTTTTTTAAATCTTAATTTCGTGTGTTATTCTTTTGTTGTCCACCTGTCCAAATCTCTTGTGTTTTGGTACTGGACCTAAATATGGGCATTTTAAATAAGGCATATTTTCCTCTAGCCGAGTGAAATGTTTGTGCAAACTGATGTTATGATAAAAAAAACTCAACTACTATTAAGTTTCCTTTAGATTTTAGACTTTAGCATACAATCAAAATATTAATTTATCTCTTTAACAACACTTAGCAATTCAAACAATCAAAACAATTTTTAGGTAAATAATACAGCCAAAAGAGGGTAGTTAGGAATGAATTCAACAACAGGTTTGCTAGTAAATAATGCCTAAAAGCTTTCAGTGTTAAATGAGTTATCAAAAATTTCGATACGGATTCCAATGTGCATACAAATTAATACCAAAATAAACAATAAATTTATTCTCAAGATTTATCCGTCGTTTTACTATAATTTTAAAATACGTATAATAAAGATTAATTAAATTACTGATAAACTAAGACACTCTAATTTTGTTGCTTTGTATTATTTTGGTAATTATTAACTAAGCTCTTGGTGGTTGTTGAATAATTTAAAACCTGTGGGTCAACCTTTTATGGTTTTGGCTATATAACACTTACCCACATAAAAATTTCAACAAATATACTTGTCAGGAAAAAATGTCTCTCTTGTTTCAATTAGATACATCTTAATACCAATTAGTTTGTTTTAGTTAATTCCATTGGCTCTTGATCGAGCAATAACTGAAGATGTCCAGTTTAGGGAGGCTCTTCCATTAAACTTTTCCTCCTACATGGGTTTATCAATGTCTGATCAGGTAACGTTATGTTACAATTTCTTGAAATCAATCTTTTTGTTTAAAAGCATTCTTGAATTAACGATTTTTTTATTCTTATGATTGTTCTCTTACGCTATTTATTGTGTTCTCAGAACTTTATAAACTTACTTGAAAAAAGAAAATTTTTTGTCTGAAAATTTTATTATAAACCACTGTTTAACTTTTTAGAGTCAAAAACAGCCTGGTTTTTACTTACAAATTCCAATGAGCAAATTTTTTTTCATTTTTTAAACATGAGTTTAAACATGAGTTCTGCCAGTTTACTTGCATGGAAATTCTGTGGAGCATTCTTCTTTGGGGCCATTGGCGTTAAAACAAATCCAAGATAATCATACTGACTTTACAATGATATTTTTAATAATTTCTCAATACACATCCAAACAATTTATAAACTTGTGAAGAAAATCTGATCTGGTGTCCTAGGTCACAAAGGAACATTATATCTACTTAAAAAAGAAGCTCCTGTGAGTTTCTAAAAAACGAAAAAATTTGAAATTTGCTGCTCAGAATTATATTCAATT
This sequence comes from Euphysa ruthae, assembly GCA_035046665.1. Taxonomy (NCBI): domain Eukaryota; kingdom Metazoa; phylum Cnidaria; class Hydrozoa; order Anthoathecata; family Corymorphidae; genus Euphysa; species Euphysa ruthae. Next base: position 15,048 of record JAUZNK010013434.1, on the reverse strand, counting down.
TAAAGTTAGGCTCCAGGGCTTTTTCAAGGTAGCTGATGTGAAACTTAACAATTCTTTAAGCCATTAATAAATTTTTCTTGCTTTATGAAAAGATTAAAAGGTTTACAGAGTAATCTCTTCAGCTAATGTTTGAACTGCATTTTAGGCTTCTTTAAAAGTTCAGAAAGAAGAGATTTTTTTTTTTTTTTTTTTTTTGGAAGCAAAGTTGGAAGCAATTTCTGTCTTTGTGGCAAAATAATTTAAGGAAAATTAATTTTTATTGTAAAAATAAATTTCAACATGTTCGCATAGTTGTAGACAAACCTAAATATTTCATGTGCTGGAGCAAATTTTTTTAAAACTGGATCCTCTTCCTAAAATCCTAGACAGGTAGTGTTTCTTGTTATATTTATTTTCTATTTTAGATAGGTAGTATTTCTTGTTTTATAAATATTTTTTTTCTAGACTTAGCCTGAAAGAGTGGCTTTTTTAAAACTTATTATTTTTTTTTTTTTTTTTTTGGCACTTGAAAAATGCTTCTTGGTAGCATATCTTGTTTTCCGTAAATTCATAGAAATTCTATCTGGTTTAAAAATGAGAATCGGGACTTAAATTTGTGAATTAAGCTGGTTCCAATTTTCGTGTATTGGCGAATTTCTTTTTTGTCCACATTTGCAATCTTTTTTTTTTTTTTTTTTTTTTTTTTTTTTTATGGCTTAATTTACCATATTGATCAAAATGTTTTTGTCAATTACGTTTTCCGGTTGTTTTTTTTAATGTCTCATTGAATATTTGCTCACTAGATGAATTTTAGTTTAATGTTTTTAGATGTCGTAATTTGCTTTAAAATTTTATGAGAATTTAGAATAAATGCTGTTATATAATTGGTAATTGTTTGGTGTTTATTTGGCCAATGAAGGTTTTTCTGACTTTTCCCTTCTGTTGTTTTTAAGACGTCAATTTATTTTGAAAAATATAGAAGGTATCTTTTAAATTATCTCGCTACCTGCTTATGATATTGTTTTACAAAGTTTCACACCAAGTTACGTTTTTTAGGCCTAAGTTTTTTAATTTAAGGAAATTCGGGCGTGTAAAGATGAATCCAATATTTTATTTGAATGATGGCTTTAGTTACTTATTTATTGCTTTGTTTAGACCAACAGCTACCGTAGCGTATTTATTAAAAAAGCAAAAGAGCTAGTTGATAAGTTGAAATTGTATATTGATGCTGATGAAGCTGCTGACGAGGTAAATGCCATTACAAACGTTTTCATTAAAGTTATATGAATACACAAGTCGTTTTGTGGACTTGGTGGATAATTCACAATATATAGCTATTATCATGTTATTTAATTGCGCAAATACTTCTTTGAATGGAAATAAGTGTATAAAGTTAAAATGTTAATGAGTATAAGTTTGAATATTTGTTTTAAATGTTCTGCCTGCTTCGTTTGGTTTGTTTTGCACGGTCAATGAGTTCTGTTCTGAAGGTTTTCTGGAATGATATAAGAATATTAAGACAGGTTTGAATGTGGCTCAATGGTCTAGTGGTATGATTCTCGCTTTGGGTGCGAGAGGCCCCGGGTTCAAATCCCGGTTGAGCCCAATTGCTTTTATTTTAATGAACAACCCATTTTTCTCTATAAATCCTCCTGCAAGGTAAGCAGTGCTTTCGCTCTCAACTTTTGAGATTTTCTACACGCATTGTTTATCGCTTATTGAGAAGCGTGGCAGTAGAAGTTTTATTTACTGGAATTTTTGAATTATACAAATGTTTTGCTCAATTATTTAATTTTATAAACTCATGCTTCGTTTTAATAACATTCTAAATTATTAGAAGATTTTTCTCCTCTGCTGTTTTTTAAAACTAGACACTGGAAACAACTCTATATTTTCAAAATATCCTAAATCCATTTTGGATGTTTGTTATATCGTTGAAAAACGGTAAATTTTTTAATGCTAAAAAGGCTCTTTGATAATCGCTTAACTTTCTTGAGAAAATTTTTGCTTGGCCACTCTTGCTTGTTAATCTAAAAGATTATGTGCAAATGAATCCCTTGCAGTAATACTTTATGATGGATGTCTTCTCATATTTTAGCTAGCACTTGACCATTTCGACGAGTACCTACCTCCATTTTATGATAAAGGTAATTGTTTATGTTGTTCTTTATTGTCTTTAGTGAGCACCTTTGATGATTTCTCGTTGGCCAGTGACTAATTATTGCTAATAACCCTCAAGAAAATTATATTAAATTTCTAATGCTGTTTTCTGAGACATAAAGGCTAAATTAACAGACCCATAAATACCATGTTTTACGAAGATGTTTCAGGTTTTACTCCAAATTTTAAAAATATTTCTTGAAGAGTATAGGTGTAGAAAATTCGCCATAGTTTAAACAGTTTTTATAAATTTTCTTACAATAACAAATCGTTACTTTTAAAGTAACGATTTGTTATTTTTATAAAAATTCATGACCTTATTAATATAATGTTTTAAGATATAAGATATAACCTATTCTGCAAAGCAGATAATAACCTAATTTTTCAGAGCTTAGTAAAAAACAAACCTATTGCCAGCCAGTTCACATGCAACCAAATCTAACATTAAACCAATATCCAATAACATTTTTGAGTACATTTTGATTGGTTTGACATACATACACAAGTACATTCATACGTAATCCCGTACGGCATAAACGCACGTTTATTGCCTCGAATACCAAATACATTTAAACAGTCTGATTATAAGAATTTCTCCCTGCTAAAATACTTTTTGCGAAATTTACAGAGGTTAGAATATGAGTTTTAGTAATAACATTGTGGCATTTGGTAATGTTTTTTAGATGACATTCGTTGTAGCATATTTGGCAATGGTGCATTCTGGAATGGGGATTCAGTAATCGATCAAACTGACATTGTGCTAAGTACTGAAGTACGATTGGTGCGACCTGGAATTGCTCGGTAAACTATTAGTAGCTTTATTTTCTATCTCTACAAAATTTTCACTCTTTCTAAATTTTTTTCTATTTCCAAATGCAGTGTGATAAATTTTTTAATTAAACCTTCTACTGGAACTCTATTCGAGTACGCGTTTTTTTTTTTTTTTTTTTTTTTTTTTTTTTTTTTTTTAACGTTGGTTTCTTGTTGACTTTAATGCTTCGTGTCAATAATAATAATAGTGATTTTTTGGAGTTTATTAATTTTTTGTGGCTATTGAATTTTTTGCTCAAATAATTTCACAAAAAATGCTCAAACCTCTGTTTTCTGTGAAAATAAATCCACCCAAAATATCAACATTTTTGTAAGTGTGACGGAAATTTAATTTTCTGTTGCTTTCATAAATTTATAGGTAAAGTAAGCTTCATGGCTAAAAAAATTTTTGTCCGTAAGATCAAATCTGCTCAAAAATAAAAAAGGAAAAAAAAATTGTGGATAATTGCAGCTTTTAGAGTTATTTTTAGACTTATCCCTAATGGGGAGGAAATTCAAATTCACTTTACAGTTGAAAATAGTCGCCAATATAAAGAAACACCACCTAGGATACTACGTTTTAAATTACAGGTTTGTGTTACTTTTATTTAAACTGAATAAATATAGTGAGGAAGTCACATGAATAAATAGTTAAAAAAAAAATTAATTTTGGTTTGAAAAGTAGCAGTAGAAATTGATAGGAAATGGCAGACTTCCGAAATTGGATGATGGCTTCGCCGTGAAAAATAAGTCACCATGCGGATTCGGACCACCGACCTACTGCTTCATAGCGCATGATTACTTTACTAAACAAACTAAAATTTTTGAATATCTCGAAAAAAGTCTAGTGCCGTAAATATGTTTTTTTTATTAGTTCCTTCATCAAAATTTTATTTTACCAGTCTTAGTTAAATGATTAATTTGAATTGTGATTTCTTTTTCATCTGCTTATTTTTTACATGTACAAATTTTGCGTATAAGTAGCAGGATTCATAAATCCTGTTCCATGTTTTGTAGTTCAATTGTTTTTGTATATATGGCCAGTCTATACAAATTTTAACAGACTTTTATACGAGAGGTGTGTTAAAAGTGGAGACTGCTAATCTGTTGGCAAAAACTCTCGAGAGACCATAATCTCTCAGCCAAAACATAGATTGATTTTTAAAGTTAAAGAGTTTTTAACTATTTCAGGATGCTGATTTATTGGAGTATTTTTTGAGCCATCCAGAATATGTCAAGGTGCAAATGGCCCCAGGAGATGATCATCTCAAAAAGGTTTGTTGCTAAACAGTTTATCATGCAGAATAACAACAGAATTTATATGTCTTGCTTTCTACAGATTTGAAAAAAGTTTGGGGTGAAGATAGGGATATTTGAAGAATTTCTAACATTATTAACAGCAAATGTACCAAATAATTTAAAATTTTTGGGTGAGGCTCTACAGGGGCTCTTAAGATTTTTCCTGTTCGATCATTAGTTCGACATGCAAGATTTTAGCATTAGTATTGTCTGCTGTGCTGGCTGAGTAAGATCTTATAAGATATACTTATAAGATACTAAAAAAAAAATGGAATTAAAAAATTAAATATCAATAGTTTTTTTTTATAAAACATATGGAAGCTCTTATGAAATTATTCAACTTTGCTTATAAATAGAAATTTTCTTACACTGCTTTAGAATTTTTTTTTTTTTTTTTGCGATAGAAAATTAACAAAGATTGTGTATACAGTATAGTCTCGTTAAGTGGGATCCCGGATAAGTAGGATGCCAGCTCAGTAGTACACTCTTTCCCGGTCCCTTGAAGCAAATACTTCGCTTAAGCGGGACATTCTATGCAATGACTTCATATTTTTTATCGAGACAGAAGACATTGCACTGTAAGCAAAGTTTTATAAACAAATTTAAATATTTGTTGAGGTCTTTTCACGTGTGTGGTCATGTCGTCTGACCTGGGTCAAAAAAGGAAGTGTGCATCGACCCCAATAATGGAAAAGTAAAACATACTTAAACAAATTGGCAAAGACAAAAGTATTTCATCTGTTGCTTGTAGGCATGGAATACCAAAACAGACCGTTTCAAACTGGATGAAAAATAAGCAGCAAATTTATAAAGCTGTTGATTCGAATATTCAACAAAAAAGAAGCACCGATTTAGAGCATCCACGTACGAACACCTTGATGAGGTTTGTTACAACTGGCTATTAAATGCAAGGGCTCAGAACATCCCCATGTCTGCCTCGGTTTTGAAAACAAAAGTTATTTTTTTGCAAAAGAGCTGGAATTGACGTGCATTATGTGGCTGACTCGATCGCTTAAAGAATAGGAATAACGTATCTTTCAAAACAATATCAAGTACTTTTTTTAATACCTATTTTCCTCGCTTGCCCAAAATTCAACCCGAAAACAAGGAAGTATAAAAATCACGATCTCTCAAGACAGAAAGGTTTATTTAAGTTTCACAGTATATTACTTATAATATATATATACTATGGGTTGTACTAAAACAATAACATGATTCTAAGTATTTCAAAGAAAAAGTTCCAAAATGTATAATTTAGATATTCATAAAATTTGATCGAAAAAGGTTTTCTACCACCTTAAACATGTTTCGAAAGTTCTTGATTTAAAGTATCAATATACTCTCTCGATCCGTTGAAAATTAACATACATGGACTTTTGTTCCTTTCTCGTCCCCTTGGTTTACTGCTTTTTCGTTGACGCGAACCGTACATCCATGGTGTTAACTGGCTTGTAAAAAATAAAAAATATGTTTTCTCGAATCTTCCACTTTTGCCTTACATTAAATTTCAGTGTTGTTGTTTCCGTGAACAGAAACAGCAAAATCCATGCAAGCAATTAGGACATTTATCTTTGGTGTCCAAATCATTTTGTGTTCGTGGAAACCATTCACAAATGATTTCATTTCCATTTCTTTTTCACAAATGATTTGGATTTGCGTATCGTAAGGTTTTCCAAGTTGCCTTGCACTCATTTGTGACAAAAAGTTAACACATGTGCACATTGAAAAAAATTTGAAATTCGAATTTTCTTTAAATCATTCGAATGACATTCGAATCTATCAATCAACCCATACATATTTTATAAGCAAGGGAACAGTAAGCATATTTAAGCGTAGATTTTTAGTCTTGAAGTTTTATTATTCTTAGCAGTTATGCGGAGGGCGATATTTACAATGCCGACTAGTTTGGTATGTTTTACACAGCTTTGTCTAAAAAAAATCTCTACATTTAAAAGATGAAAAATGTTCCGGAGGTAAACATAGCAAGGTTAGAGTGACTGGTCTAGCTGGAGCTAAGATGAAAGGAGAAAAACTCATTATGTTGGTGATAGGAAAGTCACAGAAGCCGAGGTGTTTTAAAAACTTCATGCAAAAGCCTTGTTATTACCGTGGCCAAAAGAAGAGTTGGATGGACGTAACACTGTTTGAAGAATAGGTCAGGTAGCTTGACGAAAAAATGGAGGATAATCGGAAAATCGACCTGATGATTGACAACTGCACAGCTTGTCCACAAATCGGGAGGTTAAAAGCAATTTATCTTTTTTTCCTTCCTCCTAACACCACCTCCGCCCTTTAACCGATGGACCAAAGACTGATCCGTTCGTTGAAAGCAAAGTACAGAGTGAAAGTAATCCAAAAGATGATTGATGAAATTGATAACAAAAAGGAGCTCCCTCAAATTGCTCTGTTGGATGCAATGAAGGTGCTGGTGTTATCTTGGGATGACGTTACAGAGAAAACCATTCAACACTGTTTCAAGAACGCATAATTTACCGAGATTGATGACAACACAGCATCCGACGATCCGTTCCATGCATTGAGTAGATTGGATGAAAATTTTAAATATTTGTCTGCTGAAGATGTCGCCTCTTTCGATGGCACACTTTCTCGAACTCTGTCTGATGAAGAAATCTTGTCGAGTATTCTTGGAAATGTCGAGGAAATTCAAGAAGAGGAAGATGATTATCAAGATGCAGTTCATACTTTAGAGAAACCAGCTACATCTCAATTACGTGATATCATTGATACCTTGATGAACTACTCCATGATGAGTGATACTACCGAACTTACTATCAACGTCTCTAGCATTGTGGAAACTGAAGTAATTGCTAACAGCAAGTAAGCAAAATTTAATGACTTTTTCTCTGTTCGATGGAGAATTTATAGTCGTATGTTGTTAAAGGAAATATAGAAAGGTTAACACAGTTATCACCGCTTCTTGTTTATGAATTTACGAAGCCCTGTAAGTTTTAAAAAAATCTTTCAATAACTCAGACAAATTGAGCCTTTTTGAAGAAAATCCTAGTTATGAGGAGATTCGGATAAGTAGGACGCCCGCTAAGTTGTACACTTTTGCTCGATCCTTTGTGTGTTAACGAGAGTATACTGTATTTCTTTTTTTCCATTTAAATTATAACATGTTTAAAGTGATCTCAATGATAGGTAGATATTCCCACCTTTAAAAAAGAGTATTTTTTTAACCCATTGGAAAAATAATTCTTTAAAAAACCTTAATTTGTTCACAATCTAACTGCCTCTAGAATAATTTACTGTCATAAATGATATTTATGACAGTAACTTTGTATTAATTTTTGTTTGAGAATGACAACTAATAAATCACATATGAGGAAAGAAAACGGGGTTGTATCAGAAACTAATTATCAGTTGTTTCAATCATTTTTGAGCTGTTTTATTATTTTATTGGGTCGGTTTCCTCTTAACTTACGACACTCCTTAGCTCAAGGGTAAGGACTCACAGAAAGTCTTCCAACTTTGTTAAACCACCTTACACCGGGGATGATTTATTTGGTAGATATTATAATGTGTGGTTTTTATCCTTAGATGGAGATAGCCACGACCTTATATAACTCAGGTTTACTTCGTACAAAGGTATCATTATGAGACTCAGATATATGTAGTTCTTCGCTAAAGCTGATATTGTCCTTTTGCGAATCAACTGAAATCAGTTAAATATTAACGTTGGGAAACAGTTGTGCAAATGTAGAAGATTTTATGTACCTGTAAAATTATGTATTTTTCTTCATTGTTATATTTTTTTATATATATACACAACGCTTTTAATTAACTATTTAAAAATGTAGCTATAACAGATAAAATTTATTTTTATTGTATAAAAATAATTATAATAAATATACGATAATTATAAACTGTCATTAAAAAAGACATTTAAAGTTATACGTTGTAAAGAAACTAGGTATAAATTTGCAATAAGTATACAGCTTAATTGTTTTGAATATACAATTAGGGATGCTGTTTCCATCCTCAAACAGAGACACCTTAATTAAAGCCTTTGATATGATGAAAGCTTATTATTAATCAAATAGATTAAGCAAACCTATGTACGCTATTAAAATTTAACGAATTCGGAGGCTATAGTTACAAAAATCCTATATCCTTTATTATGTAAAAATTCGTGATGTCATAATGATATTTAGCGAATAAAAAATTGATAAAACGGTGATCAACAAGAGAATATTAGTCTACAGAAATAGCGACGATTGATCGATACTGTTATAGTAAAATATCATCAATTTATTCTTAAAGTAACGTTAATAATTATTATAAGATAAATATTTATAAATGCATTATCTATAATATTTATAAATATTTAATATTCATAACATTTATTCTTCACCAAGTGAATTTAATTCAAATGATTGATTTCGCGATATAAAAATGATCACGCAAACCGGAATTTGGTGTCATAGTTTCTGCACCAAGTTATTTGTGGCCATTCGTCTCAGAATATCTAGCCAAATTTTATTCATTTTCATTGTCTTCTCTTGTTTGAGATGCAACAAATTCTGGGTAATCGATAAATCCATCCTTATTTAAATCGTCTTCCTCTAAAATTTGGTCGACCATACCAGAAAGTTCCTAAAACAAAAGTAAAGTAAAAAGTTGTTGGTAATATTTGCTATTTTATAATTAAACCCTCACCAGATATCATTTGAAAAATTTTTGAAAGTAAAGTTTTACTCAGGCACAATATTGAGTCTTCACGAAAAAGAATACCAGGATTTTTTTTTTATTACTATTTAACAAGAAAAGATAATTCCCGCCGAAGTTATTAAGGCTCAGTTTTTTTTTTTTTTTTTAATCACTTGTTGAAAAATTTTGAAATTAGGACATTAAAAAAAATTAAATATGTAGAGTCTCAGAAGATTTTTATTATTTATTTTGTAGACTTTAACACAAAGAAAAAGTGCTGAAAATTTGGCGCAAAAAAATCCTTTACAGTCCTTTCTTAAGTTATCCTTCCCAGGAACGTCGTTTTGAGAAAAAGCTATTATAAGCATGAGACATTTTTTTTATTAAATAGTTAAAATTATACTCAAGTGTAAAAATACTATAAAAAGAACTGTTAAAAGTAATATTAAAAGCAGACAAATTTATCATTGACATCCTTGACTACAAAACTTGCCAAGAATCATTTTAAGTTGTTCATAAAAAAGAATGCTTGCTTTACGCCCAATATTAAATACGCTTACAGCATCATACACACCTAACTGTAGTTGAGTAAGCGAGACAAATTTCAGTTTGAGAATTTTCCAGATCAATGGGTTGAAGCTCACGTTTTGATTTTAGGTTAAACCATGCAATAAACGGCTCAGATATTTGTCCGATGTAAGTTCCTCATAAATTGGCTTGATATTCATAACAATGTTTAAAGGAAGACCTGATCTTTGCTTTATTATTATTTAAATTATCGTTCAGCCCCAATTGAACCACCAGCAGAACCACTCTAATTAAATCTACATATATGAGATTTTTTAAAGCCGTGTAATTTATATCATTTAGTTTTTTCCCTTCTGCTATCGTGCATCCTTTGCATATTCGACATTGAGTATTCTCCCTGAAACAATGGACATGGCGTTCGTTACGTTTGACGAAAAATCTCGCTTTGAAACGCCAATATCAAGAGAAACATTTTTTAGTGTGTCACTTTTTTTAGAATTGCGTCACTCCTTGTTATCTCTAAAGCCAATTTAGAAGCTCCAGGTAGCTAGAAAACAATTTCGTTTTATTTGTTTCTCGTCATAGGTTTTGGCATGTCCATAAGTAACGTAAACTTTTTCAAGCCTGCATGACCTTGACCAAGTGTTCTCATGCTATAAACAATTCTACTGTTATATAAACTTTTTTTTTCATTTTTTCCTTAATGTTTCAAAGTCTAAATTGTATTCACAAGGGCAAGACATACTTGATACCAAACACTTACGCAATGATTTTTTCTCTGAAAACGCCACCACCGGATAATGGCACTTCGGACACAAAAGATTTTTTAACGCAGCAGCGAAGAATCAAACATTAAGTTAAAACTATCATTTGTTGCAATAGCTCCAATCTTTTTAAGTGAAACAGTGTTGAGCAGTTGATGAAGCCAACAAATGACTCGTATTATCGAAATTATTTACAATTTGATCTTCTTCGTTAATTTTTACATTAGGTACAACTTTTTCATACTTTCTTGTTCTAGCAAAACCTCTTCTCTTTTTAAAACGTTTAATAGATAGTTTTATCCTATCAGCAGACTTTCTCTCCTTGGTAGTTTTTGTCATGATAAATATATAATAATTTTTCTAAAAAACGACTACTAGAAGACTTTTTTTCATCCCTAAATAGCTGGAAAACATATTCCACAAAATTAGTTTGAAAATTCAACATGGAGTTTAATGGCTGTTCTGATAGATTATCTTGATAAATTGTTTTATAAAACATTTATTTACTGTTTGTTAACCTGTATGAAAACATTTTCTAAAATATTTCCATTCCTATGTCAAGATTATTTATGTTTGTAATCCATTTGGTGTTCTACTTAATATAAAACGCATTACTCCCCTAAACAGGTGGATATTAGTGATCATCCAATCCGTATATCCTAACTGGGTGTCTGTCTCTAATATGATATTGTCTTGGATATTCCATTTGAACTTCATCATGTTGTTCATTATTTATTTCTAATGGATATTCGAGAATATCTTAGTCGTTAACAATAGGCTTTGCTACTGGGGTCTAATAAAATATTATTAACATATCGTTTTATAATTTTAGATCCAAAGTGTGCCAGATACGTTTTATCCGATATTTGTCTTTTTATGACTCCAAAAATACGTTTTTTTTTTCCAATAAAGATTCTGATTGCTACCTTTTTGCCTTCTTTAAAGATTTTTCAGCTTTTCGTAATTTTTCTAGAAACTCATTTTTTGCTCTATAGTTTTTCATTGTATGAAAGCTTTAACAGGGCTTTTGTTAGATTACTACAATTCTTGGCTACTTCTTCTATTCGTTTGGAAACCATACATGGATTCTGCTAAGAGATTTCATTCAAGGTATTATTACTCCTCATAAAATTACACCGTTTTCTGTTGATAATTCGATTTTTTTTATCCATAATATGGACGTAGTTCCGGTTTCGTTTTATTGCGAATAGTCGTCTAAACAATTCATTAGCACATACTTAAGTATTTTTGCTTGTTGCGTTATTTATCTTGTGTTGCGTCTTTTATCTTGTGTTGCTTCTTTTATCTTGTCTGCTGTTATCGATAAAATATCGATTTGCGTTAAGCTCGTTTAAGAAACTTGATTTTGTTTTTTTTAACGGCGTTACCACTTTTTATCCATGCTTTATCATCGTCGCCAATATTGTAACATTTTTTGTATATGCATATGGTTTATATAGCTCAGTCAGGAAAAAAACCACACTTAAAAGCTTTTAAAAAAGAGTTTTAGTCCTGGTATTTGTATATGGCCAATTCAAGAATAATATTATTTGCTTTCATAAATGTGGTTCTTCTTAGTTATTTAGAAAACGTTTTAAGACAGCGATAAAAAAAAATTTTGATCATTTACCTTGCGAAAATATGAAAACATGTAAAATTTTTGATTTGTTGAAACGCAAGACGAACAGAAGAAAAAAGAGTTTGTTCAGCTTCTTTTTTTTTTAGCTGCGAGAAAAAGTTTATTTTTTAGCTTTGTGCTCGTTTTTTTTTTTTTTTTCGCGTGGGATCATTATAAATATCTGAATATGCTCAATATCAATATTTTGTATTATTATAGGTCTAATGAGGTGTAAAAATGAAAAATTATAGATAACAAGAAATTTACTCACAATGAAAAAAAGCAAACGATTTTGAGAAAAGTCAGAAAAAACCTTTTGGCTTATTTTATCTCAAAATACTTTCAGTGTAGCAAATATTTTTTACTTTAGCTGGAGCAGGAGATATAACATAAGATATACAAGTTGAGCCCAATACTATGTTCTAACCTTGTTTAGCATAAAACAAAAAACCTTTAAGCGTTTACGAGTTTTTTTTTTCATCGCATGTATCTTTTACAGCGTATCTCTAGAATTCTAGAAATCAAACCAAAAAAATTTTTATTTTACTTACGTCCTCCGTATAATCTTCTGGTTTTTCTTCACTTTCTTCGTCATGATAATGCGCCATTGCATTTGCAAGCTCAATACCGTCAAGCTTATCATCATTATCGCTATCATGAACTTTGAAATAATGAAACTGTAAATCATTCTCGCTCATTTTATCTGTTGGAACGTCAATCTGTTCTTTTAAATGTTCTTTTATATGTCTAAAAAAACGTAGAAATCATTTCAGGGTATTGCAATTTCATTCAAGTGAATTGGGAAAGATATTTTCAATTATTTTAGAACACTTGATTTAAATGTGATAAAAATTAGCGGGAGTTAAATAAGCACTAGTAGTGGGTTAATTGTAATTCCGTGCGATTGGTGAGTAAGAAGCAAGTGTCATACCTTTTTGGAAAGCTTATGCTATTGCGCTCAAAAATTGAATACTGTCCAATCTTTTTTCAGACTATTACAATTTGCATACCGGAATAGGAAAAGACAAAAAATATTGTGTTAAAATTTGAAAAATTTTATAGAAAAAAGTCAAAAATCCCGTTCTGGCCTGTAAATTTGCAACGGCTGAGCCTAGAATGTCTATATTTAAGCGACAGCGACAATAACCTATATCGATACAGTGGTCTAAATTTCAACTATTTTACATAAGTATTTCAAAAGTTATGACTCGGTCTGTAAATCATAAAATCCATTTCTATTTTTTAACAGAAAAAAAAAACAGAAATGCTTCCAACATAACATTCTTTCTTTGATCACTTTTTAAAAAAAAAATAAAAACATGTCTTGTTTTTGTAAAACATTGACAAATACCAAATGTATTCAATTATTGGTTCCTCGAAATGTTTAATTATAGCCCGTGGTACCATAACCTATCTCGGCGTTTTGAGATATTGTATTCAATGTCGTATAACAGTTCCGCCCTTAATAAGTGTTCGAAGAATGAAAAGATGGAACCTTGAACTTCTTGAATGAACTGTTGCAAAATTTTCAGGAACATTTTATTCAGATAAATCTTTATATATTAGTGAAATGGTTGTAAAATAGAAAGGGGGTCAAAATTTAAAACTTATAATCCTTCCAAGCCAGAAAATTATCATATCAAGACATTATTATGTGATTATTACGGGTTGTGATTATAATCTGTTGATCTATTTTTGAAAAGAAACATAGTACCAAGAAGGTCTAGAAGGTGAACAATCTGAAAAAGTATTTGAAAATTTACTCTGACTGCTTGGCAAGGGAAATCGCATGTCGTAATTACACCACATATAATCTTATATACTACCTTACGTCGTAAAAAAAAGTATTTTACTGGGATGCTTATGTCAAATGAAAATAAATATATAAAGGTTTCTAAAAAAATATATATATAGCCAAAATTAAGAATGGTATATGGTAATTATTGATACAAGAAAGCCATAACTGAGTTCAACAAACAGCACATTTTCTTACGCTAAAAATGATTAATATACAATAAAGCTGTCGACAGTATTGAAATCAGTTTTGATTTGGTAACAAATCAAATGTAAAAAGACAGATTTTCTTGATTGAATTATTCTTTACATCTTCAAATATTATTAATAAAGAAATTGGGATGCGAGAAAAAATATGAAAAAATAGGCACGAATTTTCTACGGAGTCAACAAAAAAAAAAAAACTTCCTTACTAGAGAATTTTTTGCATTACTGCCAAATGAGCTTTTCCATCAGAAATAAAAACTTGGCTTACAAGATTATAAATAGTATCGTAGTGCGAAAGAGATAGTTCTTTGTCTGTGGAAGGACAAAAAGCCTGTAATAATTTTTTGAACAACAATCGAGGAAATGTTACTACCAAATCAATCTTTATAATAAAGTATAATATGGCGATGAATGGTTGTAATAGAACGGATCAGATGATTTCGTATAATAATATGTTTAACCGAAAACTGTAAAATGTTGGAAATATTTTGAGGTAAGCCAAGCTCACTCATATATATTGTTTTGCTTTACGAGTGATGAGGGTAAAGCAAAATCTTGTTGAGCAAATCTTTACTGAAGAAAATAAAGTCGTTAGTATTACAAGGTGAAACTTACGGGGAAACGCTCGAGGAAAAGGAAGAAACGTTCAAGGAAAAGGGGGAAACGGTCGAGGAAACAAACCTTTAGCCGGCAACGAAGTTATTAAGTACGCACATCGCGTGGAAAAATTTTTTTAAATTTATTTTTCGATTGTAGTAGCAGCTATCCAAGTTCATACGATTTATTATATTGTATCCAAGTTAAGTCAGTAAATATTTATTCTGCCAAAAATAAATATACATATGCTATGAAAATTGCATAAAAATAACAACAAAGATAAACATTGAGATGAAAAAAAAAAAATGTTGGCAAGAATAGGCACAAAAATTGTCTGTCACAACAATATTTCCATTGTGAACCCGTTATACATCACACAAAAAGTAAAAAATAGTTTGAAAAAAAAATGCGTTTTTTAAAAAAATTATAGTCGATATTTATTAGGCCTGGGAACTCCTTAATCCTCGTGGTGCAGGAGGCTATTTTCCATTCCCAGTATGAGGTGTAAAAAAAATAGCGAAAAATACTTATTTTCGTTAAAAGTGAATATTTCGACTTCTAGAAGGATCTAGAAATCCTATAAAAACTCAATTGATAGATAAGTTGAAGTATATATATATG
>JAUZNK010013413.1:0-22892 GCA_035046665.1 Euphysa ruthae | reverse complement strand
TTTTTCTATTAATAGTTCCAAGAGCATCATTTTTAGCTCTGTTAAATAGTTCCTTGTCTGCATCAGCTTTTGTCCTTCCATCACAAAATGTCGGCTTCACACTATGGTAATAAGCAAGAAACACCGCTTTAGCTTAATACTGAATTCCTTAATTTATAGTCTTACAAATTCTTATTTTGAAATTTTCTGGTAGATATTAGTATGAGTTAATTAAAGATACTACATAATAGACAGACCAAAATTTAAATCGCGTAAGACAACGAGTTTAGGTCAACCCTTGAGTTTAGGAACTGCATAAAATATAATAATAAATATGATAGCATATAATTTAACATTTTTTAAATCCATGCTTTTTACTCTGAACAAGGGTAAACATGCAAATGTTTTTAAACTATAAAAACTATGTGGGTTTTGATTTTTCACTCTTGCGTAGAAATAGAAGTAAAAGTAAATGAAGTTCCATACTCTAGTTTCGCCCAGAATTTATTCTTGTACCCTATGAAAATTTAAACCGGAGGGATATTCATTGATTCAACTTTCTCCGATAAAGGCTAATCCCCTCATTTCTATGTTTTGTTATTTGGGAGGTTTTTAAGCTTTGAAATGATAAAGTCAGATTTACTTGTATAAAGAATTTTGATGGAGAAATAAGAACTATTCACACCAAAAGCTGACTGTTAAAAACAGTATTTCCCACTACTTATTTTACAAAACCTTTAAAAACCCAACACACAAAGCTTCGCTTCCTGCTGTGGTAAATATAGTGACAGATTTACGCTTTTAGATGTTATCTCACGTAAAAAATGTTTTACTGACTAGCAAAATTTTAGGTAGGTCATGAAGAGCAGTAAGCTAAAATCTAGTTTAAGGGGTTATAAAAATGGGAATAGATATAAATAATCCATATCAGCTCATAAAAAAATCTCAGCAACAAAAGGATATGAAATTTATTGAAAATGGGAAAACTTATAAAGGAAAAATAATTATCAGCAGTATATATGAAATACAAAAATTCTTAAAAAATAAGCTCGTTGTTTAATAGTGTAAATATTTTCTCATTAAAAATCATAAAAAGGTCAAAAACTTGAAATTTATGGTTAATCATTTACAATTAATATATTTTCGCATAAAAATGCAAAAATAATTTGTTAAATTTTGTACTAGTGTTTAGTGTTATATCACGCTAATTTCATTTTGCTGTTATATTATGTGGTTGTGTGATACTATGTTGTAAAGTTGTGATATCACCTTGAAGTAAGATTCATTGTCCTTTAAATCAAAAACATCATCTTTGTGTGTTGTGTGAATTGGTCTTACCCGGGTATATCGGGATTATATGTATATATATACCCACCATCAATCATCGACAAAATATTATGCCGCTTATACGCAATTAGGACACCTTAATCAATGAAAAAATTACCACGAGCAATTAAAAATACGGATACATCGCCCTTGTTACACTCAACTTTAAGTTTACCTTTTGGTTAATAGCCTTAAAAATTAAAAAAAAAATTTTTTTTTTTCTTTGCTAGAGCTATGGGATTAAAGTGACAAGTCCGTACTAATTTGGGATTGCCATAATTTTTGCGATTTTCATCTAGAAAATCGCTTTTATACCATGCGTCAAATGTGACTTTGTGCCAAAAATTGATAAAATTCCAATATATTATGACCAAGATTGATACCCACCATGGATGAGGAGCAAACGATGGATGGATACATCGAGCAAAAACTTACTGAGTCTGTAACCTTCACGGATGAAGAAATCGGACAAATACCTGCTGAATATTTGGCCCTCACAGATGACGTTCAAAAAATCCTATCCCAGAATCTCTTAAAAAAAGGTTGTTGAAGCCTCTCCAGTCTTCTGCATTTATAAAATACATCTTTGAACAACCCATCCCGTAGGCTGTTGAGAGACAGGTATGGAACCCTCTCCGAACTTCTGCATTTAAACCATAACTGAAGAAGGAGAAACCCCAATTGCAATTTCACGTCCAACAGGTTTACACAGATGCCATCTACATCAAATACCTCGCCATCGAGGAAAATAGCCTAATTGTTGAAAACTACCCTAAGTATGGACAATGGCAATCAAGCAACCTGGATACGACTGACGTTCAGATGCTACCGCTTGGTCATCCAAGCGGTAGCATCTGGACAACTTGAATTGCAAGTTAGCGATGACGCCGGACTTTTATCTGATCTCACGGCGGATACTGCGAGGGGTATGTATTTGACTGGTGAGGGTGGAAGTAGTAAGAAAACGGCTGTCACCACCACTGTCTTTTCTTGCCCTGCACCCTGAACAATCGCTCAGCCAGACGACGACTTTGTTTGCTTTTATTTTCGTATTGCTTATTTAAAAATATAAATATCATATCTTTTGATTACATTAATCACACGTTTTTATATTTATTGCGTTATGAAAACTTTTAGAGATATTTTGGAACTTTGAGTGAGTTTTCGCCAAACTTTGAAAAATTTTTTTGGCCCCTCGGCCCCAACCATGGTAGAGAGAGAGAATGTTGTTGACAATATTTCTTATAGTACTTAGAGCGCCCATTTGCGCCTACGAAATTTGCTCAACCGAACAACCCACCAATTTGAGCTTGCGTTGCATTACGCAATGAGTTTTGCTAAGAAACTCAGATATAACATGGAACAAATTTCCGCCAGAAAAGGAAGTCAAAATAGTCAAACTTCCTACCACTGTGCCAACTCCGCTTGGTAAAGCGGTAAAGAGTAATTCTTAATTATATATATTTATATACATACACACATATATATATATATGCATATAAATATGTATATGCATATAAATTTATATATGCATATAAATATATATATACATATAAATATATAATTGTTTATAATTTAGTTGTTGGGAATTATTTTTTCTAATCATCAATTAATAATCAAGAAAATTTACAACCATTGATTAATAAATGTAAAAAAAAGTTTAGGAAAAGAATTTAAATTTTTTTTCATCTCCTTTTGTATTTGGATTTTTAATATTTAACTTTTCACCTACTACACATTTATTTTTTCCATCCCTCATAGTGTTAATTGAATTAACAAGCCATGTTTCATGACCGATAGCATTAGCTGTAAATTTGACAGCAGGTTATATTTTGTTAACTGTATTAAGTGATTTTGGAAGAAGTAAAACGATGTTTCATTCTTGAGCTTCTTATAATTTATTTCCTATACTAATAATAATATTTATGGTTATTTTAGAAATTGGGCTATTAATTATTCAGGCATATGTATTTACTCTTTTAATAAAGATTTATTTGAAAGATAGTTTACATTAAATATTTTAGTGATTTTATGAATATTACTGAAAGAATTTATTCATTAACATGGAAAAAAATACCTTCCTTATCATTTAGTTAATCCAAGGCCTAGAACTTTTTGAATACCTTTAGGAGTACTATTTTTAACTTTGAATACGTTATCTTGTTTTCATACAGGTTTTCTGAAACATTTAATATTTAGTTTTTTGATTATTTTAATATTTATAATCATTTTATTCATTGATATAAATATTGAATCTAATATAGAAGGGTTTCATACTACCACAGTAATTAAAGGACTGAAATTAGGTTTTATTTTTTGTTTCTGACGTGTTATTTTTTGTTTTTAGCTTTTTTTTCATAGTTTATTCCCTGCAGTTGAAACTGGCATAAATTGGCCACCTAAAGGTTTCAATGCTTTAGATCCTTTTTCAATTCCACCATCAAACACTGCAATTCTTTTAAGTTCTGGGATAACTTTAACTTGGGTCATTCATAGTATGGATAGTAGTGTTTAAAAAGAGTCATTTATTGGGCTATTATTAACTATATTATAAGGTCTTGTATTTACATTTTTACAGGTTTTAGAAAATAAAGAATCTTTTTTTTGTGTTGCAGATTCTGTTTATGGACCTACTTTTTTGGTAGCCACAGGATTTCATGTAATTATAGGAACTATTTTTTTTATTAGTTTATTTAATAAAATTATATAATCATCATTTTACTAGTCATTTGATTTTCAGGGGCTGATGGAGGTTTTTTTGAGGGCGATGCCTACATCTAAACCCTCCCCATACCCCTTTCGACACCAGCACAGCCCACTATGGTTGGGTTGTGCGGAGAAAAATTTTCCTTAAATTGCCTGCAAATGTGTTAAAAAGCCTACTTCTTTAACTATTTTTTTGCTCCCAAAAATCATCATTTTACATCAGCTATATTATGGCATAATCAACCATTAACATGGGGTGGGGGTGTGGGGAGCAGCATAAACCAGCACGGAAAACAAAGCATTGGAAATTTATATATTTTTAAACATGTAATTATGGCAGTTACAACCTAACGGTTCGATGATGAGGTTGTTTAGTTCAGCAAATTTCATAGGCGCAAATGGACGCTCTAAGTACTCGAAGACACGTCACGTGGGCCCATCTGGAAATATTGTCTCGGCAATTTGTTGGTTTCCTACGTTAAATATAACAACTATCACTATCATTTATCACACCACTGTTGTTTAACGCAGGTTAGCACCTAAAAAAAAAAGCAAAGAAAGTAGAGCGGGAGAACCGAACTAAATAAATCTCAATAACGCATATACAACTGTGTAATACGAATAAATTTGCTTTGACCATCAAGAACGTTTTGGAGCACACGAATATTAGAAACTACTGTGACACTTTTTTAAACGCGTAAAAGAAAGCAAAAAATTAACATATTTTACAAAAATATTAAAGTGAACATGTTATGTCTAAATTTTATAGGTCAACTAGCACATTAAAGACTAAAGGAATATAGATACAGAATACGACCCCTCATCTAATGACGAATCTGAGGAATCAAAAACAATAAACTAAATGCCAGCTTACAGACAATGGCAATATCACCTGTTAAATTTCACAGCATTGCAAGAAATAAAGAAATAAGAAATAAAAGCAAACCAAAAGTTAAGCAAAAGTTGGAAAAGTTACGGAAAAAGCACGCCAGCAAATTAATGATTGTTTTGGAGTTGCTTTTTCACTTTTTTTTTCCACGCAGTAATAGGTTTATATCATAATTATGGTTTTAATCTTTGATGATTCAAATCATCCATTACTTTCCTTAATTCTAAGTTTACCAGCAGCCTTATTAACCGCACCCTACTCTTTTATGTTAATGTTTTATAAATTATCCTTTATTATAATTATTATTTAGTCATTTATTTGCTTTCACTAACATACATGTATAGACGATTACTGAGTTTTTATTTCTTCATAATCAAACGAAAATTAATATTGATAATAATTTATATTGATAATAATTTATATTGATAATAATTTATATTGATAATAATTAATATGAGTAATGAAAATAAAAAAATATAAGAAGAAATAATTTTACCAGAATAAAATCTACTATTTAAATTAGAACAATTCCTATAAAAATCAGGACCCCATTTTTCTAGGATTTGATTACCAGTTAATCTACAAGTGGTATTAACATAAATTTTTTTAAATCATGAATAAATTGATAGATTATAAAAATTATTAATTAAAATATTTCAAAACTTAAATCCTATAATTAAAGATAATCTATCTAATGGACTTTAAATCAAAGGTGAAATTTTATATTAATTATTTACTATTAAAGGAAAACCATCTTTAAAAATAAGATTTATGTAATTTAACTTCAAAGGGTGTTTAATAGCAACTAAAGAATGCTTTAAAGAAATGGTCAAAATATGAATACAAATAGCCCGTCGCCTTTTTCATTTTTTTTAAAGAAAAAGTAATTCGTGACATAGCCGCAACAAAATCATTAATGATTTTTTTTTTATTACATTTTAGTGACTTTATCTACATTTATGACTATTAACTCTTCAAAACCCTATTCATGCTATGTTTTGACTAATGTTATGAATTATATTTCCTTCATGTCGAATAATTATAATGAATTTAGAGTTTTTTCCCTTTGATTATTTATACGTAGGAGCAATCATTTTTATTCGCAATAATGATGTTAAATGTAATCGAACTTCAAAAAAAAAAAAAAAAAAAAAAAATGGATACTTATGACCATGAAAAATAGCTTATCATTCCTGAAATTTTGATTTTTAGAAAAATTTGAATTTAGTTTATTAAATTTCTCAAATGAATTAATTCTTGATTTTAGCTGAAAATCTCAAATTTAAATAATTTTATCTAATATTCATATTATTTTTATTATATTCCTATAATTTATATTTCTATAATTTATATTTCTATAATTTATATTTCTATTTTATTATTAATAACAATGATTGGAGCTATAATACTAGATTTAGAATTAAAAATCAAGTTTTATCAAATGAACATATAAGATTGATTAGCATATGAATTTAGAGTTAAAACTTTCAACAGTTTTTTTGTTTGCTCTACTCTTTCAATTTTCAATATTATCATTAATCATTAAAAAAAAAAAAAAAAAAAAAAAAAAGAATAGGCAAAGAAAAAGCGAACCATTCTCATCAGAAAGATTTTTTTTTAATAGCTATTTTATTTTTAGTTTTTGATTTATAAATTTCATATTTATTTCCTTGATCCTCAAGTTCTATTTTAGTTGATATTAATGGACAATAATTTAGTATATTAATTTATAATTATTTTAATTATAATTATAATTTTAATTATAGGGTTAATTTATGAATGCATGAAAGGAGGCTTAGAATGAGAATAATGTTTATTCAATTTAATTTTTTAACTTTACTAATTTTTATTTTAAGCATAATTGCATTAATTATTAATAGATTTAATATTCTTTTGATTTAAAAAATAATGTCATTATCATTATCGCCAGACTTTATTTCCGCCTCTAAAAATAATGACTCCATAATTGGACAAACCATTGCTATTTTCGTTACAACTGCAGCAGCAGCAACAGGATTATCTATAATAATAGCTTTTTACAAATGAAGAGGATCCGATATCATCGAAACTAAACAATTCATAAAAGGTTAATGGAAATGTTTACAGAATCATTATTCAATTCAACAAAATTTATTGTATTAATTAA
Organism: Euphysa ruthae; assembly: GCA_035046665.1. Classification (NCBI taxonomy): domain Eukaryota; kingdom Metazoa; phylum Cnidaria; class Hydrozoa; order Anthoathecata; family Corymorphidae; genus Euphysa; species Euphysa ruthae. The sequence goes on along the minus strand of JAUZNK010013413.1, from coordinate 15,846 downwards.
AATCTGTAGTTTATTCAACTTTAGCTGAGGGAAAAATTTTAGGTTATTCTCAAAAAAGAAACGGACCAAATGTAGTAGGAATTTATGTAATTCTTTAATTAACCTTTAGCTGATGGTTTAAAACTTTTTAGTGAAGAAATTATTATTCCAAATCATGTTAGCTCAAGAGTTTTATTTTTTTTTTTCACCTATTCTAGCATTAAGTTTATCTTTAATAATGTGGGTTATATTTCCTTTAGGAAATACCAATGCTGTAATAGATATAAATTTAGGTTTTAATTTTATTTTTGTTCTATCTTCAACAGGAATATATGCAATTTTAATATCAGGTTGATCTAGTAATTCCAAATATGCTTTTATAGGGTCACTTCGAGCAACTGCTCAAATGATTGGTTACGGAGCCTCAATAATTTTGGTAATATGCTCTGTGATTATCATTACAGCGTTATTAAATTTAACTTCAACAATAACAGCCCATTCCCAGTTAGTTGTGTTTATAATACCTCTATGACCAATAGAGTTTATGGTTTTAATATCTTGTTTAGCAGAAGCTCATAGAGCACCTTTTCATTTAACTGAAAGGGAATCAGAATTAGCATCAGGATATAATGTAGAATATTATTCAACGTCATTTGATTTGGTTTTTTTTAGCTGAATATTCCGATATTATTTTTTATAAGCTTTTTATTTAGTATAATATTATTAAGAGGATAATCATTTTTCTCTGTAAATATAGATAAATTACTATTTTTAAAATGATCTGTCTTTTTGTATTTATCTCATTTATTTGAGCCAGATTATTATATTGTATTATTATATTATATTTCACCAGATCAAGGTACGATCAATTAATGAACTTACTTTGAAAATCACATCTTTCATTAAGAATAAGTTTTATAATTATTTCTGATAATGTCATATGAGCTTTTATTAGCTTTCCTCCTTTTAATTACATATATTTTTATTTTACTAATTGGTTTAATTAATATCTTAACTATACACAATTAAATAAAATAAATAGAGAAAGTAAAGAAAAATTTTTAAAAATATATTTAAACTGAATTTTACTCTTATTTTTAGTTTATTTACTGAATCTAAATGTTGTATTTTATTTCAATTATTTTAAATAATTTTTACACATTTAAATTTTTAAGAAAATTTAATTTGATATTTAATTCAATGGTTTGAATTCAACTTTATTGATTTATCTTGAGGAAAATTTTAAATCTCTTCAGACGGGGTCTCTATTTTTCTAAAGGATTAAGTAAAATATTCATATTAATTTCTATATGCTTACTAATTCGTTATAAGACTAATAAATTCAATAGCTATTACATATGGAGCCTAAACCACATGTAGACAAATAGATATAGAAAGATTAAGCGAATACTCATCTGTACCTCATATAGGATTAGTTACTTTATCTATATTTGGTCATTCTATCAAAGGATTGGTATCTCCAAACTTAGTAATGTTAGCTTATGGGTCAACAAGTTCAGGATTTTTTATTCCAGCCTCTATATTATATTGAAGATTTCATTCTAGAATAATTAAACATATTAGAAGGTTAGCAATAATTACACCAACCTTCACTTTCATTTTTATTTTAAGAAATATTGTGTTGCTTTAAATGTTATTGCTGAATTTTTTCTTTTTCATAGCTTTTAAATTTTCTTTAATTCTTTCAATATTAACACGCATAGGAAGTTTTGTTAAGTAATTTATTCTCTTTATTTATATTTTTATTTATCTTTATTTATTCTCTTTATTTAGGAATGGTAGGAACTGCTTTAAGTATGTTAATTAGATTAAAATTATCAGGACCAGATGATCACTTATACAATGTAATTATCAGGACTAGATGATCACTTATACAATGTAATTGTTACTGCTCACGCTTTTGTTCAGATTTTCTTTCTAGTAATGCCCATACTGATAGGTAGATTTCGGAATTAATTTGTGCCTTAATATATAGGAGCCCAGATACGGCATTCCCAAGAGTTAATAATTTGAGTTACCTCCAGCATTAACTTAACTATTAGGATCCTCACTTGTAGAACAAATAACAGGAACCGAATGAACAGTTTACCCTTTTATCAGGCATTTTAACTCGTTCAGGAGGATCGGTAGATATGGCTACATCTACACTGTGCGGTTTTTTCTTCTATAGCAGGAGAATTAAACTTCACTACTACAATTACTACTATTTTTAACATGAGAGCCCCAGGAATTAAAGAACTAAACTATTTTTCTGATCAACTCTAATTACAGCTTTTATACTATTACTATCTTTACTTTTTCTACTATTATTATCTTTACTTTTTCACTATGAAATTCTACAAGCTCTTTAGGTTTAATTATATTTATAATTGGGGTAATCCGAAAATCTCTACCTTACATTCAGGAAGCTTGACGAAATTTTCAGAGTAAAAGGGGTAAGGCTTTGACTGTAAAGCTTATCGAAAGGACTGTTTCGTTGAGAGAGGCTCCTGAAAATGCACCTTAATATAAATTACATTGTTTTGTCATACAATCCTCTTGTATAAATTATTACTATCTGACCTTTCCTAATAGTATCTAATAATTGTTTTGTACATGTCAGTATTTTGTGGATTTGTGGCGCAGTGGTCTTAGGAGACCTTAGCTAAAAGGTATGTGATTTGAGCCCACTTGATGACTGCGTTTATGGTGAAACCGCCATCTAATTTCGGGCAACATATAACAGTATTTAGATGGTGTATGTCTGTCCTCGTCCTGTGTCCCAAATTCATAATATATGTGTCTAAAAAAAAAATTTAGAAAAAAAGCATTTTGTCTGAATTCTTAGAGGTTATAATAATTTGTTAGTTTATTTCAAAAATCCAAGAGAAATTTACTTATAATTTTTCACCTTTAGTATTTTTGTTTTAAATATTAATTAGTTTTTAGGCCTGTAAATATTTTTCTCTATTAAAAAAAAACGATGTTATTATAAACACTCCCTTATTTCTAAAGTTCCCTAAGAAAGACCTAGTCAACTTAACGAACCTCAAATGTCAGAAAATGTCAGCTCAATTTCCTTTAATACATAAATAATCTCATTTGATTTTATATTTGTTTTTAATGTCAGTAAATACTAATCAAATCGAATGAAGTAGCCGTATGAAACCTTTGAAAATTAATATTATATATAGTCCTAAACTTATAAAGATTTTACGATCATGCCAGAATCGTCGTCGATAAGTTAAGATGTGGAGATTTAAGATAACTTTCAAGTATGAATAAGGTTGGAAAAACGAATAAAAAAGTACTGATTATTGTCGGTCGGGAGCTTGTTTATTATGCTTTGCGAAATCAGATCAACCAAATATAATTTATTATACCTTTGATTATTGCTAGTTTAAAATGATAAAAAAGTTGCAATCAATGGAGAAACAAATCTATAATAAGAAATACTGCAACAATAATTCGGGAAGAAATCAAAATGATGAAGTAAAAATAGCCACTGCCTCCAAAAGCAGATGATTTGAACATTGAAATTTATCACCTTCCTACACACTTAAAAGATTACTTTTTGACTAGTCTGTTATCTTTTAATATTGATGTTATCACTGCCTTCGTGAAATCAAACACACTAATCAGAGCAATATCGGGTACCTGGATTGCTTGGATGCTCCAGCAACCAACATGTTAACAATCTATCATGCAATGCGAAGATCTGCAAAAATCAAGGAGAAACTCAAGCTCTGTACAATGATTTGTGTATACAATCAATCGATATATACGAAAGCTTATTAAGTTAAATATAAAGATCTTGATCAATTCAAAGGTTTAATTTGATGAAAGGAACTCTTCATGTCATTGTTAACTTCTTGACAATGATTGCAGCATGATATAAAGACACTGATCTGCTAGACATCATTTTTCAAAGTAGAATAGTGGGATAAGTATCCGTAGAAAAAGTTTAATGGATCATTAGCATATAACAGATCCGTTCGATCCTAAACCTAATCCTAATCCTTTACGATCTTTCAACAGAATACTTCTTGACGACTTTGAATTAGTTTTTCTCTCACAGAGTAATAAACTGCAGCAAATATTACAGAATCTTAATGATGACTTTGTATTAAACTTTGGTACCCTTTTATCAAGCCAAGAACTTCAAATTTATCACACAAATCTAACCACCTTCAAAAAGAGTCTGGCAAAGCAAAGTGAATTAGCAAGATGCTGTAACAGCTTCCCCGATATCATTGAAATTCTTCTGAATATACTTACACAACGTGTTCCGGTGGTTGGGATTTGTAAATCAATTTGTCTCCATTGAAGGCTCTAAATCCTCCAAGCTATTTATACACTCAGAAGTTCTACAAAGATAAATTTTTGATGCAGTTTTTTTGTTGCTGGTTGTGCCGTTTTGTTGCTGTTTTTATGGTGGGGTCACATACCTGCTTTTGAGCCTCTTATAAAAATACTGTTGTACTCTTATATTTTTGCTGTAGGGGCTTTTCCCCGATCTGATTTCACCTCTACCTGCTTTAGTTTCCATAAGCAAAAATTTTGATACAGACCTGTTATTTTCAGATCTACACCATTAATCCACCGTTTTCTTACTGGATTTAACACCCCTTGTCTTTAGACCACAATCTGTATAAAATTTCAGGAAATCTACTAAGTCATTACTTAGTATGAATACTATTTGCGATCCAGACATATACAACTAATTCCAAAAGAGGAAATTTTCAGTTCAAATCTCAGAAAGCAATACATTTGGACTCTTGGAGGCTGATAAGGTGATAGAAACAACTATAAACAGAGATACAAACACCTCTGATACTGTCTGACGGAAAAAAAGATTGATATGATCAGGTTTCTTACAAACCGATGAAAAAGTCACCATCATAACTTCGCAAGGATACCTTTGTATATCGGCTATGACGACAAGTGTATTAGCATAACCACAAATGAAATTCATCTTGTTCAAAATCTCGAAAATAACACACAAATGTTACTACCTGCAAAATATGTTGGAGAGTCATTATCAAATGCTGTTATACATACTCTCAATAGATCTATTTGTGATTGCACTAGTCAACAGAATTCGGAACAAGTTTATACATCCGAATGCGTACCAAATCATCTTTATCTTATACATATGACACAAATGACATAGAATTGAAAGCAAAGCTATTCTAAGTATGAATGCATACACCGGTTGCATATAGTTAGTACTTTCTGTGGCAAATGCAAAGCAAAACCCCTGAAATAAATAAACTAATTTACTGAAATGGGTAATGCCCCTAGGTTTGCAGAAGATGTAATTATCTATGGACATAAAGGTTGCAGCAGAAACAGCTTGAGATATAAAATATATTGTAGTAAGGAAAAATTAGAGGTTAAAAGCAATCTGCCCCGATAGTCTGAAACGTTATACTTCAAGGGCGAGTTACCAAGCATTCGTTTCGAGACAGTCCCTCATCGCGAAGACAGAAATCCCAGCACCAATAGAGGATGGATGGAATATGGAGGAAGGTGGGAAAACTGTCAAATAGAATATAGTGAAGCCAGGTCCTGACTGTTTTGCACATGTTCTAGACAATGCGCATTCAAAGTGGAATACTTATGAAAAAAAGAAGTACAGTTTGACAGGAAATGTTATTAAGAAGCATAAAACATAAAAACATAAAAAATTTATCACATGTTATGTTTTCAAACAAGAAAATAGTTAACTAACCTTTAAGCGAGAAACCTTTTCCACAATATTTACAAAAATAATGTCTATTGCCAGTAGGGATAAGTGTATGTACCTTTAGATCACATTCATACATAAACGCTTGTGAACACATTGAGCAGATGTGTGTAAATTTATCAGATTGCAAAAATCGGAGCGAAATTTTCACTTGTGACCTTCATGGATGGATCTATAACAAAAGAGTATATTAAAATAATTTATGACCTTATACAGGTGCTAGAAAAAACAATATCGACGAGTTTATTTTGTGAAATGGTAAGATTCGTTAAATCTACAAAATAAAAACAATAAAAAAAATTAAAATAAATCAAACTTAAAAACCAAGATAAAAACACTCCTTGTTTACATCACAAGAATGTGATAAAATTGATTCGTAACGGTATAAACAAACGTTAGTAGTTAAAAAAAAATAATTTAAGAGGGCGGGATACAATATGAGTTGTATAAATACAAAAATATGTATACTCAAAGTTTATACATTCAGAATGACAACCCATTACAAGGAAATAATTTGTCAGTATGTGCGATGTCTATGGCCACTGATTTTCACATAGAATCTTTTAAAATATTAACTCTTTTTTCCTTAAAACAGACCAGTTTTAAAGAAAAAACGATCAAAAAGGATATAAAGGCAAGAAGAAATAATTTTGCATTTTTTTTACTTAAATAATTTTTAAAATTGCTATGTCTAAGCGCATTATAAGAATAAAATATGTGACACATGCGGGTGAATTGATACAACTTTTGTGAACATTGGAAGGAATCCAAAAAGACCTAGTACTTAAGAATTGATCAGTAATAAAATATCATTATTTCGCATTTTAATTCAAAAAAAGACATAAAGTTAATACTGAAAAATATTTATGTCTATCTAAATATACATGTACATAACAGACTAAATACACATGTGTATAACAGGCTAAATACACATGTATATAACAGGCTAAGTTATGTATAATTGTTATTTGTCTTTTTACAAATTCATCTCTTAAAAGACAATAAACTACAACGAAAAAAATTTGAAGAAATATTGCCCTTGTCATTTGTAAATAATTCTAACCCAATCTCCTTAATTTATCAATATCTGATAATTATTTATTATGTACTTAATTGAGTTCCTATATGGCTACATCTACACAGTGCGGTTTTTTCTTCTATAACAGGAGCATTAAACTTCAGTACTACAATTACTATTATTTTTAACATGAGAGCCCCAGGAATTAAAGAACTAAACTATTTTTCTGATCAATTCTAATTACAGCTTTTATACTATTACTATCTTTACTTTTTCTACTATTATTATCTTTAATTTTTCACTATGAAATTCTACAAGCTCTTTAGGTTCAATTATATTTATAATTGGGGTAATCCGAAAATCTCTACCTTACATTCAGGAAGCTTGACGAAATTTTCAGAGTAAAAGGGGTAAGGCTTTGACTGTAAAGCGTATCGAAAGGACTGTTTCGTTGAGAGAGGCTCCTGAAAATGCGCCTTAATATAAATTACATTGTTTTGTCATCCAATCCTCTTGTATAAATTATTACTATCTAAACTTCCCTAATAGTAGGAGGGTATCTAATAATTGTTTTGTACGTGTCAGTATTTTGTGGATCCGTGGCGCAGTGGTATAAGGAGACCTTAGCGAAAAGGTATGTGATTTGAGCCCACTTAAAACAAAGCAAGGTGATATTTTAATATTTCTATTTTCTCCTTTCAGTATTGTGAGTGTCAAGGGTTAGAGACACATGACAAGACTTGAAAGCAGTTGATTGGCTAAAGAAATTTACAGGTTACAGGGTTACATGTCTTGTTATAAAGAATGAAGCAATTATTGTAAATATTTTCTTTTAAAACACAATCAGCAGAGTAAAAATGAAGGTTTTAAACGATAGCTCGGTATGGATGAACATAGATATGGGAAATCCAACAAATGTAGCTTCTTGAGAAAATTTGATCAGTTTTTAAGCCTTCTTGACAAATCACTTAAAATGACTAACAACCCACAAGAAATCAGAAATAATAATTGGCATCACATCAATTTTTGTTAAACCATCAGTTAATATCGAAAAAAAAAAAAAAGTTTTTAACCTTAAGTCGGCATGCTTTGGAACTGCAGAACTGGAACTTACAAATGTGAAAATTCACATGCACACACACAACACCATACGATATGATACAATCTATGCAAAACAATGCCATAAGTTGCAATGCAATACAATATACACACACATACACGCTCACACACTCATACATACTTGCATACACGCATAGCTACATGCATACATACATACACATATAAACACACATAACCACCTACGTACATAACCACATACACACCTAGCCCCATACACCACACACACACACACACACATACATACATGCGTGTGTATGTGTGCATGTATGCGTGTGCGTGCATGCATGTATGTATGCCTGTAAGCATGCACACAAGCACATACGCAGATAAGCAGGTATGCAGATATGCATGTATGCAAGTGGCCATGATAACCGTGAATGGGGAGTACTACTACCCACTTTAGTGAAGACATGAGTAATACATCAAAGTGAATGACTGAAACGTGAATGACTGAAATGTGAATGCTCCGACTGAAACGATGAAAATGGTCAAAGTGAAATTGGTAACCTAGAAAGCTTGCCTAATTGTGATGCTGTTGCCTATTAGTAGGATGGTCTATGTTGCAACCAACGAAGAAGACGCAAAGGACTTTGGTCGCCTACGTGCGACTGATCCATTTTTTCCCCCCTTCTATCTGTCTTCGATCACATAGCACTTCAACCTTGCCTTGATTAGGGCGACGTTTGAGGTTGCTTGCAAAGCGAAAGGGACAATAGGACAATGGATGTCGGTGAGAGGTAAGAACCTCACATTCTGACCAATCAACCTCACACGCGATACTGCCATGTAGACCACATTGCTTATCCAACCACCGAGACTATTCTACCACAATCAACCGGTCTGAAGGTCAAATTGTTTTTCCCTGGGCATGATGCACAGTCCCCCAACTTGCATACTTCCACTTGAGTGGGAACCCTCTCTCAACTATCTGTGGAGGCACTTGGATGATCGTTCCTTTTCATGCACTTTTCATGACTTGCAGGTATGACCACTGGCTGACCTTTCTGTAATGGTGGGCAATGCTGTCGTTCTGGTCAAAGCTTATTTTTGTCAAGCATTTAGCATGCTTGGATAAGAATAGGGTGTAGTGTGTCGCACGCCATTACTAACTAAAAAAGTTGAAAATATCCAGAAGTATGCGCAACTATAGTAAGGACTTACTAAATGAAAGATTAAGTCAAGCAATTTTCCAATGTTAACTTGGCCTTTGTAGATTTTCCACAAAAATTTAAACAAACTATTGATGATATAGCACCCATGAAAACAATTTAAAAAAAAAACAATTCTCAAGAGTGGTTTGACAAAGAAGTTGCAGAAAAAATAGCTTTAAGACATAAATTGTATAAACAATTTAAAAGGACAAAAATAGATGCAGACAAGGAACTATTTAGCACAGCAAAAAATGATGCTCTTGGAACTATTAATAGAAAAAAAAAGTGATTTTTTACAAATAAACTTAATGACAGTATAAGTAGACCTAACAATCTTTGGAATACATTGAAAGATATAGGATTTTCAAATTCAAAAAACCTTGTTTAAAACAATGTCATAAGTTTGTTTTTGATCATCTTTCATTGATAACGCTTTTAAAAAATTTTTGGAAATCATCCAACCAATCTTTCAAATCGTCTTCTAAAAGCATCAAATATTTATATTAGTCAAATAACCTTATATTTTTATGGCCAAATGAACATTTCGAAGGAATTTGAATTCTCAAGGGTCACTTATGATGTAGTTAAAAACATAATGACTTAGAATTAAATAAGTCACCAGGGTTTGATGAGATATAATCTATGTTCTTTAAGGACGGATGTGCTTCTATTTTGAGACCTCACAAATAATAAATCTTTCTATCTATCAGGACTACCACATTACCAGATGATTGCAAACTAACTAAAATTGCTCCGTTATTTAAAAAAGGGAGCAAGACAGAACCAAAAAACTACCGGTCCATATCGTTACTATTAATTGCATCCAAGATTTTCGAAAAAGTAATTGAAGGTCAAACTAGAGAATTTGTTGAAAATGAAAACATTATACATAAATTTCAATCTGGATTTCGAAAAGGTTTTTCGACAGACACATGTTTGCCATATCTTCATGATGTCACACTGGAATGATCCTCATAGATCTCCAAAAGGATTTTGACACAACAGATCTTAATATCTTGCTTGAAAAACTGAAATACATACGTTTTTCGGAGAATGTAGTTTTCTGGTTCAAGTCTTATTTTTCAAATAGAAAATTTAGGGTGACAGTTGATAAAGAACTTTTTGATGAAGCATTAGTGAAATGTGATGTCTCTCAGGGGTCAATTTTAGGACCTCTTTTGTTTTTGCTGTAGAAAATATTCTAAACAGAAATTTTTCCAACCTTTGTCAGTGGTTTGTCAATAACAAAATAAGTGCGCACTTTGGAGACGAAAAAACCAGCTTTATCATGTTTTCATCCAAAATGAAAGCTAAAAAAGCAGATCCCTTGAATATAATTAATAGAGGCACATTCATCAAACAACATACCTTAGTAAAACACCTAGGATGCTTATTAGATCAAACCCTAAGTGGAAAGCCAATGGGTCACTATGTTTTAAATAAAATTAATTCCAAACTTAGACTTTTATATAGAAAACAATCTTTTTTAACACCAGCCTTAAAGCGTGCCCTATGCAATACTCTGATTCAACCTCATTTTGACTATGCGTGTTCTACCTGATATTTAGGCCTCAACGAATCACTTAAAATCCGTTTGAAAATTGCACAAAAGAAATGTATATGATTTTGTTTAAATATGAATAGTCGCACCCATATTGGTACTGAGCGGTATAGAGCCATAAATTAGCTGCCTGTTGATATGAGGGTTAATCAGGGTTTTGCTGCATATGCATTTAAATTCTGCAGTAGAACTAACTTAAATTACATATCTGAAATCTTTAAAAATTCTGAAATTAGAAAAATACGCAACAGCCATCAAAGGCGAAATACACACTTGAGAAGATCTACCATGGGAAAAAATTGTCTGTCATCAAAAGTTCCCTTTCAAACGGAACAGGCTTTCTAATAAGATAAAATCAATCACAAACTATATCGTATTTAAACATAATATCAAGTAGTCATTTTTTACCTCTTTGGATATAGTTCGCAGACCTAATAAATAGACTATAATTCGGTAAAAAACGTCTTTTTATATTTTTACATATACATGTTTTTTTTTTAAACTATGCTTTGACTGAATCCGTTTTTGTGTGTGATGTACAATGGAAATATTTATTATTGTGACAGACAACTTTTGTGCCTATCCTTGCCACCATTTGTTTTTATCTTTATGTTTTTCTTTCTTTTTTTTTTTTTTTTTGTTTTGTTATGTCTTGTAATTTTCATAGCTAAGGTACATTTGCTTGAATATAAAAGCTTGAATATAATAGAAGAATCAACCAAACGCTGCCTTGTTTAATAGAAAAATATCTCAACAACATTTGCAGCACATGTAATCACGTTTGCTTAAACCTGCTTCCTTGTCAAATGTATTAGTTTCAATCACTTGAAAATTGTGTTTCTATGGTATAAATGTGTATAAATTACCAAAAAACTAGCTTAATCAAATACCAATAATTATTAGTGACTAATATATATAAAAAAAAAAAAAAAACAATAGTTAGAACACACCACAGAGTAGAATACAATAATATTTTGGTGCGAACAGTCTATCAAAAACTTAAATTAATACAGCTTAGATTAAAAGAAGAACCTAAACGAAATATGTCGGCAAAACCACCAAAAAAGAAAAATCAAAAGGAATTACCAAAATTTTAGTGACATTTCTATCGTGGAAGAAAGAAAATATCATTGGCTACCAAGAAGAAAATAATTTTGTGGTCGAGATATGGTGTAAACGTTGCGCTAAGTACAAGAAGAAGATTTTAAAACATAGAGGCGGTAAAGTTATCACCTAATGCATTTATCCAGGGTTGTCACTAAACACCAGGTTTAATCTATAGTTTTATTACAAAAGCATAGCATTATGATCATTATCATCATTACTATTATTATTTTTATTATTATTATTACCATTGCAATTTTTATCACATTGTCATTTTATTATTCTTACTGCCATAACTATTGTATTAGTAGCCTGATGATTACTTGTTTTATTAATACCATTATTACTATTTTCCATATATTATTATGTTGAGTATAGATTTGTAACCAAGTTATCCAGTGACACTAACTCAATGATAAGAAAAAACAAGAATTTCACCTAGAGAATAATATTTTATTCAAGTGGGTCGTCATCTAGAAGGACAGGCACATAACCTGTCATCGTTGTATGAAAACCTAGAAAGTGGTGGGAGTGACCAGAACCAGAATAACAATTCATGCCCAATGCAGCAGGATATCCATTAATCCATATTCAACAATAAAAAGGCTTGTGATGGATATCGCAGACTATTTTGCACGCCGTACATCATGGCCAATGTTCCTAGTATGCCTCACAAGCACTATGTAATTTTAGTTCGATCTCAAAGAGAAAATGGAGTGCACCTGACAGAAGGAAAAGATGGTAAAAGCAAAGCAGGTGAAAATGTTGTCAATTTAATTTTAATAAAAATTTAAAGTATTTTAGGAAAATTAAAACGATAAAAGTGTTTATACTTAACTTTGATGAAAAATCAAACCATTTCTTTTTCTTTAGTAAAAAATAAAATATAATTATATCCTTAAAACAACATAGCTTGTGGCAGGAAGCCAGAAAATGATTATATAGTTTTAGTTTAACTTACGTATCCAAGGTTACGACCTTAGTTAAGCCACCTAAATGTAAAAAATATGCAGATTAAGAACTGTTTAAAAAAATTTATATTCGATGTATTTATATTTGTATTAAATAAGCTATTATAATTTAATTGGAGCAAAGACAAAAATTTACCAAAATAAATTCAATTACGATAAATTTTAGACATCAAATTTTGGTGAATTTTTGTTAAGAATGAAATAAAAAAAGTTTAATAGGGAGGAGAGTATTGCGTGTATAAATTTATATATAATAAAATAATCTCTGAAAAAGATTATTTGAAAAAAAATAATTTTCAAAAAATAAACTTATGGAACCATAAAACTATTATGCAACTCCACCAAGAACACGAATGTTATTTAATTCCCATATAGAGATGGATATCTTATACCATTTTTACACTGTTCCGGTACAATTATAAACAGAAACTAAAAAACGTCATTTGCATACTTCTTGAGTATAATTATTTCATATATATTTATATAACAATTTTATTTAGTGCAGTATCTTTACGTTTCCTTTATCACAAAAAAAATGTGTTTATTTTCATTGTTTTTTATAGCATCAATTTATATGCAATGTTTCAACACGAAAACACTGAATATTTTATTTCAGCGTCAACTCTCCCCAAGTTATAGCTTTGTTCAAACTATTCACGCCAAACACATTTTCTAGCAGACAACCTGATATGGACAAAACAAAGCTCTTTGTCTCTCTCATAGCAACCAGTATTATTGACAAGGTTACACCACTAACACATGTGTGATTAGTTATTATAAGGAAGCTTGTTTTCAAACGAGTGAAATTTTTATCAGTTACTTTAAAAACTTGACTATGTAATTACAAAAAATAATAATTACGACAACAATTTTCATTTTGTCGCACCCTGATTTCCATTATTATCATCATGAATACTATCATAATATCTTATTATTATTTTTACTAATTATTATGTTATTATTTTAGTATCATTATTATTATTATTATCATTTTTGCTGTCATTTTTATTGTTATTATTATTGTAATATTCTTGTTGTAAACACTAAAAGGGTTTACTTGGGAGAATAACTAAACTAACTAATAGGTTTGAAAAATCAAATTTACTGAAAACTACTTTTTAATTCATGGTGTGAATTTGTTGTGAATACTGTCCATGAAAAGATAAAAAATATGACAAAACATAAAATATCATATGAACAAAATTTTATCTAATGATGAAAAGGAGTTAACTCTTGTACGCGTTGTCAGATCCGAGTCTATCTTGTTATTTCACTTCTGTATATGAGTAATCTGTGAGGAACAGGGGCAAACTTGATTAAGCAAACCATTGATGGAATCTTCACAGATCATGGTATTGTACCACTCAGTGAAATTGACCATGAGAAAAAATTTATTGCAGTTATGGCTGATGGTGTTAATTTAACTTTAAAATATACAATGGCGTGCTAACTCAAATGAAAAATCAGCGCCCATGGTTTGATAAATTGCATTGTGTCAATCAAAGGTTAGAATTGGCAATTAAATATGCTTTCAAAAATATGAAAAAGTTTCAAAATTTATAATACCATAAGCAATCCTCATGGGTATGGTGCAGAGATTAGTGCAAAAATAAATGAAATAAATGGGTTTTGACGGAAACAAAAAGATTATTTTGCACAGTGGCATTTTACATTGACATCATGGAAAAGCTGGGACAGTTGTCTTTGGTGTTTGAAAAGAAGAACTTGATGGCATATGAAATCAAACCAGCCGTTAATATTTTAGCAGACAGACTGGAAGAAACGTCACAGGAAGATATTGAAATGATAATAGATTCCAATCTAAATAAATACTCTATTAGGAATGAAGACGGTCTCACTACATTAATCTCAAGTTACCCGGAGATAGGGAATGAGCTAAAGAAACCTGAAAATTCCAGTTTCATGGCAATTGAGCTTGGCTCAATGTGCTACGTAAAAATAATATCATTGAATCAGCTCTTTGATATTGAGTTGATGCCTTTGAAAGAGTGATACCATTAATTAATGAAAGATTTTCTTCTTTCCAAAAAAATGTTTCCAGTTCAATAAGTTGGGTGGGTCTGCAGTTCTGGAATGAAGAACGAAATTCTGGGATGAAGAACGAAATTATGGGATGAAGAACGAAATTATGGGATGAAGAACGAAATTATGGTAATCAATCAATCTTATCACTTTTTCATGAGTTTGAAACTCCTATAAATAAAGCTGGATTTGACCAAAGATCTATTTTAACAGAGTGGAAATTGGCTAAGGCCGCAAACAGATCCTATTACAAAAATATACTAGCAAACCAAGTGTTGGAAAAGATGTCCCGATATATATATAAAAAAAAAAGAATTTCCCAATTTGTTGATTCTTCTTTAATTAATTATTTGTTTGTCGAGTTTAAATTCTCGTGTTGAAGGAGTTTTTAGGTTACTGACAGTTATTCTATTAGATACAAGATTACGGATGGGACATAGCACTATGGAGGATAATATTCTGGTTGCAGGAAATCAGGTTGTTTGGAGCAACGAGGAGTGCACAGAAATAAAATAATTTGCTCATCAAAATTACATGTGCGAAAAGCGAATGGTAACACATTTTCAGGAAACCATTGTAGCAATAGAAAATCTATATAAGGTAGCAGAATCTTGTCAGCAGAGCTCAAGTGAAGAGAGTGATGGTAGCTATGTGTCTAATATTGATGGCAATATTGCATTATCAGATTCTGAATCTGACTCAGAAAAATTAATGGGTAAAAATTATTTACTGTCTTTAATAAAGCCTGTCTGTGCATAACTGCAGTTATTTATTGTTTAATTGTTTGACATTAATAATTGATAGTCCTGACAATAAACTAAAAAAAATATTTCTTTATATCAAACAGTAAAAGTATTGAGTAACTAATATAACTACAAACATCAAAATGAAAATAACACATTACAACACAATCAAAATAACTCTTTTGACGTCTTTTCAACTAATACATTCTGTCTTCTTATAAAAAAAGCTTTATGCCATTAAAACAATGTCTCATGTCTAAACTCATCAAACTCATGTCTAAAAGACTTAATATTTATTAGGTTAATAAATGATTGATTACATAACACGATGTTTAAAATAATAAAAATTTTTTGAACAATTAAGACTCAATAAGATGTTATTTACCAGCACTCTGAATTTAAGGCGAC
>JAUZNK010013402.1:0-22894 GCA_035046665.1 Euphysa ruthae | reverse complement strand
AATCATGAGGCAGTATTTTATTTTTACACTTATATACTAAATATGGAATACTACAAACATTAAGCTTGTGTTTCCACAGGAGAGGTTTCAATTTCGTTTTATGGGTGCTTGCCGACGCAAGACAGGTATAATTTATGTAGCCATGTATGATGTTTTTTGATAAGAATACCTCTTGTCCGATATAAATTATGTATATATTTATTTTTTTTTTTGCTTTTATTTTTAAACGTACTTGAAGAGGTTCCACTCAATAATTCTGTAAAAATTAAGACGGCAGTTATTTGATGCAAAGGTGCTCAAATGATACGCATTTAAAACACTGTATATAAAACCTCTTTAAGTTGAGTTAAAAAAAAAATATTTATATTCCATTTGTAATTAATTATTCGATTGACGCAAACCATTTGAAACATTGCGAAAACAAAAAAAAGGGAGCGTAGCATGCTTTGTAACTGGAACTCATCATAGTCTATATTTATTAGGTCTGCGAACTATATCAAGAGAGCTAAAAAATGTTTCCTTGGTCTTATGTTTATAATGTTATAGTTTGTGATTGATTTTATTTCATTATAAAGTCTGTTCGATATAAAGAGGCGTATTGATCACAGACAATTTTTCCCATCGAGGATCTTCTTAAGGGTGTACCTAATTTTGAATGGTTGTTGTAATATAAATCGAATCTGCTGCAGAATTTAAATGCATGTCCGGCAATACCCTGATAGTCTAGATGCGACTAAGGGATAGTCTAGTTATGACTAAAGCGTAATCTAGTTACGACTAAGGCATAGTCTAAGTATTTTTATGAATATGCAATATAAAAATATTGTCTTGCATGACTAAGGCAAGCGCAATTATTTCTTCGATGTGATCTGATGCGTAAATGAAATAAAAAGCCGAATTTTTTATTCAAGATGAAGTTTTAAAACAAAATTTTTAGAAATGGCTAAAAAATAATAATGATGTCATATATAATTTTATAAATGATGTTATAAATAATGCTTTGTATAATATTGTATTTAATGTTATAAATAATGTTATATATAATGTTACATATATAATTTTATACATAAATTTATAAATAATATTATAAATAAACTTTATATGTTATAAAGAGCCTGAAGGAATTAAAAAAAAAAAAGGTTAAACTACATTCCTGCAAAAATCAATAGATGTTGTTTTAAATTATATTTAAATATAAAATACTATAACTAAGATCTCTTAAACTTTATCCGGAAAGTTTTACTACAGCTTAGCACCTCCGTGAATTATAGAAAACTGGAAAACTAAATGGAAGTTTAAAATTATTTGAATCTTTATTGTATGGTAAGTTTAAATTTTGGCGAAAAAATTTTTCAAATAAAGTATCGAAGACTTTATTTTTTGGTAATTTTAATTTTAATTTTTAGGTAATGTTCCGCATTTAAAGTGTCGCATAAACATTAAAACTTGGTGCATATTAATTTCGCAGATATTTAAAAAGTTTCTTACATTCGAGCATAAGTGTTTTAAAACTTTCACATTTCCCTTTAATGTTTAAAACTCAACATGCCTTTTTCTGAAGTTTGAATAAATTCAGTAGGTTTTTTTGACACAACCAATATATGCATAACATAAATAACCATCGTTATTTTCCCTTAATCCTTGTTTGACATATCATGGCAGTTAAAATACATCTCCTTTGTCTTTCAATCGCCCTTGTTTTTATTGCCATACTTATACTTTTCTACTTCATACTGTGACATTTTAGTAGCACTTTTGTGGATAAAAGATATCAAATGATCTGATTCATTTTTAAATTACTTAAAAAAATTTTTTTTGATTTGTTCGCTTGGTTGATGCCGTCGTTAAAATTATTGTGTGTAAACAAATAATTTAACAGCAGCTCTATAAACTAAAAGTAAAATTGGTAATACCGCGTTTGTTTTAGATACCTTCATTAAATTACGACTTCTTTATTTTTGATCACAAAGATTCAAACTTATGGTAGTTTCGTGATTGATTTTTGGATGAATTTAACAATGAATTTAATCTCACACTCATCAAATTAATTATATCCAACTTTGCTATTGCCATACTATTTTTACAGTCTATTTTTCTAAGTTATCATTTCAAATATTTTATCGGTGGAATCTTCTTATCATAATAATATCTATAAATTATATTATATACGGTAAATATCTTTTATATTTCTTCAGTCCTCTGCTAGGTTTTTGACTTGTTAGTTTACTTTAAAATTGAAAGAGGTATTTGCTTTTAAGCTTGGTTTCGACTGTGGTTTAGTTTGAAATAGTTCGGTTTAAACAGGTAGTTTATTTTTTTAACTTTTTAACTCAAGTGGAAACGTGAAAAAAAAATTAGCCCAAAAATATTAAAACAATTTAAACCAAGTTATTACTGTATTTTGATTCGAAAAATTTAGGTTATTTTTTTAACGTAACGATAAAAGGTGTGCTGACAAAAGTCATAATCAGGATTTTTTTTCTTTTCAACAATAAGAAGGGGAGGTATTATAAAGATGACGGTGTCATAAAACTTATCGCTAGAAAAATAAGAGATATGACCGAGTGTCAATTTTAAATATAAATATCTTGATTGATTTTATGGCGCATTTCTTTATGGCGCATTTCTCTTAAATTTTACGGACGCCAAATTTTCTTTCATTAATAGGTAGTTTTTCATAATTCATTAAAATCAATTTTATTTTCTTTTGTTTTTTTTTTGTGTGTGTAAAAGTACCATAGTGAAAATGTTGCTGTGATAGAAAATTTTTATATGTATCCTTGCCAGCTATTGTCGTTTGGACTGTTTCCTATTGCTTTTTCGGTTTATTCAGTTATTATTGTTAATACAAGTTAACCTATTCCAAATTTATGTAAATGATATATCAACTTTAAAATCTATATACATGATATATACATATCAAAATCTATAGGAAACAAATAAACAGACTAAGTCTCGCCAAGATAGTGAAAAAAAGAGTATGCAGGTTTAGTAACCTGGAGAACAGCATAATAATGCATGTGATGCATAGCTCTTTACATCTGCTTATATGAGATTTCCATGCTAGTAATAAATTTTTGTAGGATCAGTCACTTATGATTAGACTGCGTATGTACCAGTTTTAAATTGTGTTTAAAATGCCACAACAGTCGTGCCAACTCAGAACTCATACCAATTATGTAGGTAAATTGCTATCAATATCTGGGGCTTAACCCTAAAGACTGGGTATGTTTATTATCATAAACCGTGACCCAACAAGAAATAAAGCCATCGGTTTTTCACTGGCTTTACCAAATAAAATATGATTTCTACCTACTTACCGTCAAGTTGATCAAAGTGTAATTACTTAGTTGCTTTGGTTGGGAGTGCGTGAGTTATAATATCCGACGATACCTTGTCTCTATTTGCTTCATTCTTGAGCCGTTACAATAATTTCTTCAATTCCTTTGAAAGTATTGCCTCTATATGCTTCAGGTACGTCTTTCTTAGCCTTCCTCTTCTATCTATCTAAGACCAAGGTGGTAAAAGGCAAACTGAAATATTGGTTTATCAGCTGCTCTCAATTTATATCTAAGAGCTCGTACCTGCACAACATAAAAACAGTTAGTAATAGGTTTTCTACTATGTACTATGCTTACCATGGCTTCTTTTCTAACACGGTCGATACTAGTTATACTAGAAAAGAAACAAGAAAAGATTTTCGTCATTTACTATTTTTGTCATTTTCCAGCCTAAGGAAATAAAATAACTGCTCATGAATTGAAGAAAGTTCTAGAAAGAAATCTAACATCATAATTGCTGCCGTCTAACCACCATCTAAGCATGAATTTAATTAAAAGCATCTTAGAACTCTTACGCAAAAGTCAAATAATAAAAAAAAGCATAAACATTTTTATTGCTGGAGATTTTAATTTAAATCTTCTAAATATTTGTTCAAATCATGGCACTTCAGAATATTTTTTTATACATTTTTGTACTTCCAATTTTATTTTACTTTTGATTCCTCAATTAACTAAGATTAATGTAACGAGACTATAAATATAAATAAATATACCCCTGATGAAATGTCTAATAACCAATCCAATCCTGAAAAAATAATCTAACATTGGGTATCTTTGATCCCCTACCTTCATTTCTTATACTTTCTAACCCAAGCCAACACCAATTACCTAAACATTTTAGTATTTACAGATGGAACATAAAGAACTTTGAACGCTAGAGTTATCTCCTTTACCTGCTTGCCATTGACTAGGAAATTATAATCAAGATTAAAAAAAAGCTTAAATAGAAAATAAAAATTTTCTAAACACACCCCACTCAAAAGTATTTGTAAAAAAGAGCACTGCCAAAAATGTAGCTAAGAAATTGAACCATTGAAAGTATTACACGTAGAAATAAGTTAATTAATAGATAGAATGTAACAACTCTGAATTAAAACAAAGACTTTACAGCGGTTAAAAAGTTATTAGAAGCAGAATTAAAGCACTGATAAAAGCCTGTGATACTAACTTTTATGACCATTACAGAAAATAATATAAATCTCCACTAGATATGGAAAAACATTAAGGAAATAATAAACAATAAATCAAACGACACTACAACTGTGTCGCAAACGATAAATCTATAACTGGTCCTAAAAAAGTTTCAACATTATTTAATATTTATTACTCAAGCATTTCAGATCTAATTTTAAATTGAAGAAATCATCATGGCAAAAAATCATTCTCTGATTATCTATTTAACCAATCTTTTAGATTCATTACTGACTCATTTACGTTTATTGATTAGAAATAATTGCTTAAAATACTATCGAACCTAAGAGTTGTGGACTAATATCGAATAAGTATTCTTTATTGAAGGTTAATAAAGCTTATTAAAGCAAAAGCGTCTAAACCGATATCTCAACCTATAAATCTATTATTTTCTACAGATAACAATCCAAAAAATCAGCTCAGGATGTTGCAATATTTAATAAGGGCTGATAATTTTTAACCTGTACCTGTCAACCAATTTTTCTTTCAGCTTTTAAATTTTGAGAAAATATTTGATAAGGCTTTTCCCAGGCATATGAATTCCTAGTCTGATGAAAATCGCTTTTTAATAAAGAAATGTTAGTGACAAGCCGTGTCAAGCACATGTTGTTGTGCTCAAATAGAGAGTTACGTTCATGATGTATCCCAATCAAAATTATAGGTTTTAACATTGTTTTTTTACATTGGTTCAACTGTGACTGGAGCAGTAATTTTCCGTCTTCAAAAAAATACCTTGTTAAAACAAAAGAAAAAAGTTCTCTTTGATGTTAATATGCGTTGTTTTGATTGTGAAACTCAAAATTTGAGTCAGAGGTTGATCCAAATAATTTGGTAAAACTGTTTGGACATCACTACAGCGTCAGCGGTTTTGCAATTTAATGATGGACATTGTTTTTTATTGTAATTACTTCCTTAAATTTTTATTTAAATGGCTCGAACTTTGGAGCTCTTCAAGGCTCAAGGTCCACTTTTATTCAATATTTTTATTGACAATATTTCTCTATTCATACAAGAAACAGATATATGCAACTTTAGTGACAAAAAAATTAGAGATGGTTATCAATAGATTAAAAACTGATATTTCCAATATAAATGATTGGTTGGTTTCCAAACAACATACTTGTGGCTAATCCTTCAAAGTATCAACTGATGTTTTTTTAAGTCAAAGAGTCAAAGGAAAAGTTGTTTATAAACATTAGCAACTCGAAATTATGGCACCAGATAAAGCTGAATTATTAAGTGTCCCTATCCATAATGAGCTATCGTTTTGTCACCATGTAAACGTACAGTTTAAACCTGCAAATAGCAAACTTTGTGCAATTAAGGAGATATCTTTCTATATATCAAACAAATGTGCTGGTCACTTCTTATGCATTATCTGTCACAAGATATGGCATTAATCAATAAGGTACATCAGAGGGTCTTAAGAGCAATATTTAATAATTTTTCACTTTATCTTAATGAACTAGTGGAAATTGATAGCAACTGTAGTATCCATACAAAGCGTTACTCACATTCATGACGGAAATCTATAAGACTCTAAATAAAACCAACCCAAAATTGATGTGGAATATTTTCACAACAAAAAGTGTTTCTTAGAAACAAAATGCCCTAAATATTCCTAAGAAACTGTTAAAAAACTTCGGCACAAACTTATTAGCTTTTAAAAGTAGTTTGATTTGAAACACACTTCCTATCTATATAAAATTCTCTCCCTATTTAACAGTTTTTCTCAGTCGTATTAAAAAAACAGAACGGACAAAACTGCACTTATAAAATATGCAAATGATGCTTATGAGAAATTAAATAAATATTCATATATTTTTTTAGCGTATAAACCTTTTTATATTTGTTTTTGTAACGGAAGGAATTCTGGCATGTTAATTTTTTTTCAAAATAAAACATAAAATTTTAAAAATTCAATAGATTCACAAAAAAAAATTTTCAAATAATTGATATTGTCCAAGTGGTATTAGCTGATAAAAAAAGTCTCAGAAGCCAAAAAAAAAGAGAAGAAAAACACTTCATGCGACAAAAAAACGGCTATGAGGACAAAAGAGATTAAAAATGAAGGTGATATTTCTTTGAGCAAATAAACGTTATAAGTTGGTTTTAGATTAGACGCTCAAATAAATTAGAGAAAGTTGGTGAAAGCTTGACAGGACTTACCAGCCAAACTACCTTTTTTTTATACAGGAATTAAATTGGTTTAGGCAATTTCTTCAGCGAAAGTGACTCTTAAAAGCCATCTGTTGAAACACTCAGGTAGAATGTATGGTATGCCGGATATGCCGAAATGAAAATGAGCCAACATATTCATTTCTATTTAACATTAAATGAGATTCAAATATTTTTAATTGCGATAAGAAACGCATCTTTTTTTGGAGGTAAAACAAATTTGGATTTGTTTTAGCAAAATTAAAGCTTTGTATTAAAATAAGAATTAAAAACAATGACCAGTTTTTTTGTTTTTCTGTTATTTGTTATATATGACTTTTGCCATAATCGATGAGTTTACTTGAAAAAAATAATTCAAAATAATTTTGGAATTGATAACAATGTATTAAACACAAATTTTTCGCTCTGTCGTTTAGGTTTTTTACAAAATTTCACTGGGTTTTATAATTGTATGTTGAATGATTTTACTGTTAGTTATAACAAATACATTATGAAGCATTAATCATGCGTTATATTTTAAGGAGTGAATTATCCTTATTTTTATAAACAAGTACGGTAAATGCTCTAATAAGCGCCCTCTTTAATGCATTAATTCTTCCTCACTTCGTTAGGGGGTTATAAAAATATCATAGTAATTAATATTCTCTCAAAATAAAACAATGATATAAATCAATAAATAAATAAATCAATAAAAGTTTTTATTCATTCTTATTTAAACAATTTAGAAATAAAGAAATCCATCATTTCCAACTTTTAAGCACTTGGTCAAAGGTATTTTCAAAGCAAAATAGACTATTGTAATCTCTCCACTCGATTTTAGTATGATAATTCTGTTATGCAAGAGTTCCCGGGAGTTCTTATAAGAATATATTTTTAGTTGCTTAAGGTAATCATATAAACGTATATCCTTAGTTTCAAATTTTTTTTCGTGAAAATATTTGCAGTTGCTATTCAAAACAAAGACTTGAAATGTAGGCTGAACTACTGGCCTTGAACAAGTAAGCCAACATCTTAATAACAATAATTTTTAAGAAAGCAAAAAACGACCACAGCAAGCTTAGCAGCTGGAGTTCATTTGGCAGAATATTCTCTATATAGTAAGGAAAAAATTTTTTTGCTGACTCTGCAGAAATTCCTGCGTAAATTTTTGCTTATTTTTTCATAATTTTTATTTCACTATAGGTATACGATATATGTATACCATATACCATAAAAAGCTTTTTTTCTTTTATTCTTTTTTTTTTTTTGTATAATAAATTCTTCCCATAAATCAAAGAAAATTTATTTCTATTTACAGCTTTATTGTATATTAATCACTGGTAGCCTAAGAAAATTTGTTGATTGTTGAATTCTGTTGCAGTTTTCTTCTATCAACAATACCATATACCATTTTTAATGCTGGCTTTTGCAAACTTCTATATATTAATTATGCACTTTTAGTATTTTTTCTCTCCATTAATGAAACTTGAGAAATGCTTCACCTATGCTCACATAGTTTTTTTGTATTCATCAAGGTGGTACATCACACTTAAATACTAAAATTTGGATTTTTTATGATTTTTTTATTTTAGGTGTTTCTTATGCAAAATCTATCGCAGATTGCGAATCCATAATATTTATTTCTTGCAATTTTAATCTTTGCGCCAGAAAATTGTAGCTACTTGAGGAGAGGCATAATTTTTCTCACCCTAGGAACAGTTACAAGATTTCATACTTTTATCCCTCTGTTTTTAGCATTCTAGGTACATAATGTCGTGACAAAGCGTCTGGTACGCAGTCTATGGTCCTTAAAATAGACTTAGCAATAAAGAAAATAAAGGTCACAGTTGGAAACTACAAAACTTAATACTGACAGCAATTTCCAAACACTTGTTGTCGGAGAAACTCTTGGAAAAGTGTTTGCATAGCTAAACTGAGAACACTAATGAGTCTTTAAATGGTGTCATACGGAAACTGTGTCCGAAAGATGTGTATATAAGTAAAAAGGTTGCTGAGATTGTAGTTAAATCAATCATTAGCTTTGATGATGGCATCGTTGGATTAGGTGTTTCCAATAAACTAGGATAGGAAACTGGACCATGTTTTAATTTTGCATTTAAAAGCCAAGAAAAAAGGAGAATCAGGTCTATGCAAACAAAGCCAACTGAAGAGAAGATGACAATTAACACATATAAAAAAGAACTAATTCCTACCCTGTTCATGTGCTTCATACTGATAGAATAGTGTGCTAACTTTATGTAAAAAAAAAAAACCTTTAAGTTTTTCTCAGTTTGTGTTTTATAAGGAATCCTGTTTGGTTACAACATGATATATCAACTTTGAGTAACTCTTTTCTCATGAAATTTTCAGGTTGCTTATACATAGGAATTGATATATTCATCGCCCTTTTCTCCATGTAAAAACCTTTCTGTTATTGTTTTCATCACGAAATTTTTCAAACACTTTGGACTAAATGAGACAAAGTTCAATACCATGTCCTCTTCTAATTTTTTTTTATAGATAATATGTCATTTCCTATACATCGTGTTATAGATTGCTGCCTGAAAATTTATAAATTTATAATATATAAAAAATTTCTTTGTTTAGATATTGTGTTGGCAATTTTCAACAAAAAATGTATATTTTTCTGAATAAATGAGGCAAATTTGGGAAAATAAGAAAAATAACTTTTTCAGATAGTTGTTATATGTAACAGTTGTTTATTAGAAATGAAAAATGAATCTCTTCGTGTATTTCAAAAATTGAGGTTATAGTTGCTGTATTGTGATATACCACCTTAAAACTATGAAAAAATATATACAAAAAAAAATTTTAATAAGAAAACACTTAAAATCAACAGATAAATAAGTGATTACATGGTGCTGCGAAGAGGGATTTAAATTTGCGACCAGATGGGCTAACTTCCCTGTCACGCTTTATACAACATCCTAGCTTTCCTCCTTTTACCACATCCATACATGCACATTCGACTATTCTTTGAATATGACAACCTATCATCCAACTTGCTACAATCGATGTCCAAACTAAATAATGTTAGCGCGATATTTCTATTTCACCAAAGAAAAAATTTTCACTTGATATCTTTCTCTAGAATCTAATAACAATCAGAATAGGTTATTTTAGAAATCGAATTTTTTTTTTTTTTTTTACAGCTTAAGTTTATTTTTTTACAAAAAAATGCTTTTAGTCATATTTGAGGATGTAAAAAATAACACAATTACAAAATCTTTGAAATATTATTTCTTCGGCTTATGACATTTCTTATATAGTCTTACCCTTACACATTAATCATATCCTGTATGACCTCATATTGCTTATTTGTATAAAAGAAAAACAAATTTCTTAAAACCACAGGCTACTTAAATTATTGGTGCATCAGTTCCTATTTTCAATTGAATATCAAAGCCCTTAAAAATAACGTCCTAAGATAAACATTAACGATGTAGTTTGTTGATAAGAAAGGGGAAAAGTAATTTAGCCGCAACATAAGGTTATGTCTTTATGTATTAGCCGAATCAATATTCTATATTTTAAATTATTTTTATCATGTTTTAGATATTGGTCACGACAATGGGTAATTGTTGTATGCGAATAATCTACCCTGTTAAAGTAAGTGCTTTTATCAACAAAAAAATATAATCCATTTAAATCGTGAGAAAGATAATTTAACAGTGCAGATACGACTTGCAGTAGTTAGAGAAAAATTTTTCCGGTATTTTTACATTATATCCCCTCTTGTAAGGAACGAATACTTTTTTTTTCCGGCCCATGGGTAGGGATTCTAGCCAATTTTTGGGCATATTCTGGGGTAATCCCCATATACTAAAGGGAATTTTTATTCTAAACCTTGTCATATAAATTTTACACCTTATCATCAGGTCTTCTGTGAAAGAATTCTCCAATCAAACTTCTTAGTTCAATATCGAGGGAAATTTACAAAGCTTTTTCTCAGTGCTGAATATCTGTTGAAAATCATAATATAAATAATTTTATAGAAAAATCTCGAGAGTAAAAATTTTCTCCTGGGTATAGCAAGGCCCAATTCAGCAAGGTTTTGATTCGCCCGTAACAGAGAAAATACAAATTCATCACTCCTATATATGAAAAAAGGGTGTGGTGCTAGCTTATTTTTTTTGGTAGTTTGCTTTACCTTAAACAACGAGATCTAGTGCAAAGATTGCTTGAAGGATATGTGGAGCTAAAAATATATTAATGAATGCATTATGTTAAAGAAATATGAACTAATCTATTTCCCGCAACAAAAAAATAATATGAGATGTTTGAGATAATTTGTTTGTTACAAACACAAATGCAATAATAATTACTCTGAATAAAGCTAATAGGCGTAGAATCTATTTTAGTTCATAACTAGCCAAAATATTTTCTTGTGAGCTGTGAAATACATGAAAATATAAAAGGTTCATATAAAGTAAACTCTCGGTATTGTGAACCCCCGATTTAACGAACAACTCGCTATAACGAACCAAAGTTTATTTCCCATCATTTTACTTCAAAGAAAGCCTTTTTAACCTTTCTATATCACGAACCTTCGGTATAGCGAACTCTCGGTTTTACGACCCATATTTTCTCTTCCAAGAGCCCAAAATCTCTCGATATAACGAACTCAAAGCACTTTTCGAAGAATCGAAAAAATTTTTATGAACATCAAAGTTTAAATTTCAACTTTCTTCAGTGAACATAATATTTATTTCTTAAAAGTGAAACTTATGACTTATTGTTGAGTGTGTTAAAGATGAAATGATCAAACACTTCGATCACAGGGAAAAATAAAGCGTTACAGAAAAAAAAAGAGGGCAAAATATCGAAAAAAAATGTATCGCTCAAGAATACGGTATAAAGAACAATACAATATCAACATGGCTTGCAAACAAAAAAGATTGGTTGAAGCATAAGAATCTGGTAAAGAAAACCCAAGTCGGAAACAGTTAAAGAAAAGTAACAATAACAATCTAAATGAAGTTGTTTATAGTTGGTCCACTAACTTTCGTTCAAACAATGTTCCAATCAACGGAAATTTTATCAAAGAAAAACCTTGGGTCTTGCAAAAAGTCTTTAGTTAAAAGATTTTCAAGCCTCAGAATGATGCTTACATCAGTGGAAGCATAGAAGCAATATGGCTTTCAAAATTTTTTCAGGAGAAGAGAATGCTGCCAAGCCTGAAATGACAGCGAATTGGGAAGAGTTACCAATAATTTTGTCAAAGTACGAGCTTAAAAATGTTTATAACGCCGACGATTTTGGTCTTCTACCAAGCACTTCCGAACAAGTCTTTAGACTATAAATGCGAGCGTTGCAATGGCAGAAAATGTAGTAAACGTTGGCAGCTGGTAACGCTGTAGTAGAAAAACTGTCTCTGTTTGTTATTGGGAAACCAGTGCAGCTACGTTGTTTTTGTGATGTCAAGAGTTTACACTGCCCTTATCGTTATTAAAAAGAGTTGAATGGTTGGTAATTTATTTACTGAATGGGTGATTCTAAGACAAAAAATTGAAAAACCTGTTTTGCATGATACATTATAACGTTTCCACTTATACAGGTGTCTTATTGCATATGCGTCATTAGCTTTAGTTTTTCAAGTCAAAGTTCTAATAATAGCATATTAGTTACACCATGTTTTTGACTTTTCTAAAGATAGAGGTAGTTTATGTAGAGGTGGTCTTAAGGTAAAGGTAGTCTATGAAGGATATCATTCTACAAAACGTAGAAAAGCGATTGAACGAGTAATAAAAACACTATATAACAGGTCTACTTTGTTTTTGGACTAGTTTTAGGGACTAAGAACATAAAAAATGTTAACTTAAAGCATATTTTAGACAAGCATAAAGTTGGGCACTACACTCATCATATAAAACCGTCTCACCGATTTTTATC
Source organism: Euphysa ruthae (assembly GCA_035046665.1). Classification (NCBI taxonomy): domain Eukaryota; kingdom Metazoa; phylum Cnidaria; class Hydrozoa; order Anthoathecata; family Corymorphidae; genus Euphysa; species Euphysa ruthae. The sequence continues at coordinate 10,292 of JAUZNK010013402.1, read as the reverse complement.
TAAGTAGTCATATTGCGAAAAAATTTTGTGATGTCACAACTCATTGAAGTAGTTATGTCACCAAAAAATCTCTTAAAACCACAAACTCATCAAAGTAGTTATGTCACCAAACAATCTCTTAAAACCACAACTCATCGAAGTAGTTATATTACCAAACAATCTCATAAAACCACAACTCAAACAATCTCTTAATATCACAACTCAGGCATTTTATTTTTTATTTTAAGCGTGGGGGCCAATTAATAGCCTTAAGCTACATTTACAAAAACGCCCACATGTTTGCACTTAGAGCTCCCATTTCAGCTTACAGTAAAGAAAATCATTTGTCTTTAGGTAGGATCGAACTCCTTTTGGTATCAGAAACTAAATTTTTAACCGCTCGACCAGACAACTTATCGAAGTAGTTATTATTAAAAAATCTCATAATATCGGACTAATTTTGTTTTCAATCATTCTCATAATATAATTTTTATGCTGGATGCTGGCCCGGTCGGTCTTGCCTCCGAGGGAAGAGGACCTCTATAGCCTTAGGTGACAATCTTCCTAGAGTTGGTAACTCAATAAAAACACCGGTTGGCAAACCAGCAATTGCCTTCAGGGCAGCTAGAGTATACCGTCCGTTCTTGTACCCCTTCTTAGTCTATTGATGTGGATGCAATGTTAGCTGCATTTTCATACTTGCACTAGGGCGACGAATACCAGTCTTTGTTTTTTTGATAATTACAGAGTGCTCATATCGGTTTTATGCTTGTTTGTTGACTCTGTTGAAAGTACCGAGATAGTAATTTCCTGATTGCTACGTTGCTGACTGGGAGAAAGGAGCCGAACTCTTTGCTAGCAACTTAGCGATGCTGCTTCAGCAACAGCTGTTAAATGGTATTGCAGTTGTAGTACCAAGTTGCACTTGGAGTTTGACACTGCATCTGCAACGCCTTGCTTTTCTGAAACACTGCTTTTGCTAAGGCAAAAGGTTCATAATTGATAAGCAAAATAATAGACTGAGCAGACTATCTGTGCAAGATACAAACAATGCAGTAGGACTTGTAAACCTAAATCAGACTTTGAAACATCACAAAAACCTGTATCTCTTTCTTTCACCAATATTCGTGTTCTTCGAAACAATTTTTCTCATGTTGAATCTTTTTTCAATAGTTCATCACCTGACATCTTCGTAATTTTTAAATAAAATCTCAACCCATCCATAAGTTCGTCTGATTTTATTGTATCTGGTTACCTTCCTATCAATAGCAAGGACTTGTATTTTTACAGGCATGGTCATGGCGTCTTTGTCCGTTATAATTTTTTTTTAGCTCGCAAAATCTCTTAAAAACCCCGATGTTGAGTACATTTGTTTATGTCTATCTATCTCTTCTACAGTCAACCAGTTATCTTTTCTTCTTATACCGTTCTCCTTCCACAAAGTCTTGGAGTGTAATCAACTCCATTTCTGAAAATTTTGAAAAGGCTTTCATAATTCACCCATCTACTAATATTTTTGTCTTTGCGGACTTCAACATCCACCACACTTACTGGCTACCTTTCTCTAGAACTATTAGAATTTTGGGCATTGACACCTACAATTTCGCTATACCTCAGTCATTAAAAAACTAGTCGATTCTCAAACTCTTCTTCCTGCTCTTATCAATCAGGAAACTTCTCTATTTGATCTATTCCTTACATCCTGAAATTTACAAGACTTCTGTCTCTAGTCCTTTAGGAATTTTTGACCACGCTGTGGTTAGCGATGACATCAGTTTTAACATCTTCCACTCAAACACACCTTTAACCTTGATACAGAGGAATTTGATGAGGAAATTTCTTCTAGGCTTCATGTTGGCATCGATATACCTATATTCCCTCTCAAAACTATCAAGTGAAACGGCATTCGAGTCCATGGTTTTCACCAGCAATAACGGCCACAACCATTGTTTTCATCTACTTCACCTCACTAGTTGTGCTTAGAAGAGACGAAATTTTACCAGAATTCGCAATGACTTTAAAAGGGTCATTGAGGATCCTAAACGCTCATACTAAAGCTATTAACGCCTTGTCACTCAATCTATTGGATTTCGAAACTTCTGGCGCATCTATAGGAGTTTTTCAAATGAGATAAGTCTTTGATCTCTCAGCTCTTCAACGGATTTGAGGTCGTTTCCTCTGTTCGAAATAAGACAGAAGTTTATATTTCCACTACGGCACTTTTTTCCACCCGAGGCTATACTTTATATCTATAAGGTTACCATTCGCTCATGTATTGAACATTGCTGCCATTTTTGGGCGGAAGTCTCTGTAGTATATCTACATCTTCTTGACGGATGGAAAACTTTGAGGACTTTTTTCCAAAAAAAAAGTCTATGTGGAGTAAATGTGACACACAAATAAAAAAAACCTACCGAGAAATTTCTCAATACAGGCGATGCATACAGGAATAAAATTTCTCCTTACTAATGCCAAACGATTATGGTTATAATTATTAAAGAGATAAAACGCATGTCATGAGTTTTATAACTCATGACATGCGTTTTATCTCTTTAATAATTAAAAATGTCTGAGTTGACAAACACAAATATTTTTAAGATTATGGTTATGTTAAAGATAAATGGATTATGTATACCTTTTGAGATATCCAAAACGTTCAATCTTAATCTTTTTTTAGTATGAATAAGAAAGACGTTTTTAGGATGTTTGCTATTAAAAATATCGTTTTGAATGGTTTTGAGCCAAGAGATATGCAATTTATCACTTTAAAGTATCATTTTAATAAAATTGCTCTCAAAATGATTTCCAACAGGCTCTTTTCCTGAATCTATATTTACCCACACATAGTACTGATTTTTAGAAATAGATTGAAGGAAGATTCTGCTCTCCCACTTTTCGATGATTTTCTAGCAAGAGAGTTTACGCTCTAAAAGTGTTTACGCTCTAAAAGTGTTTACGCTCTAAAAGTGTTTACGCTCGTAAAGAGTTTACGCAAAAAATATAATTTTAAAGCTTATATGCCTGAGTAAATTTCTAACCGGTGAACAAGCAATAAATTTTTTTAAATCGTTAAATTTATTTGGTAATGTAAGACCAAAATTTATAAAGTAGTTTATAGTTAGGTTTTTAATCAAAAATGGCAAAAAAACACCTATTTTTTTTTCGTCAATAAACTGGAATAAAAGATTTGGTTACAGCTAGTTGACTATAATATTTCACGAATAAGATTTATTTAATCATTTCATCTGACTTCATGTAAATTTTTATTTCAGAATGATATTCAAACAAACTTTCAGATTATTTCAGATTATTTAATCTTTAGTCTCCTGTGCAGGTGAGATCATTAGTGATAAGTCGTTTAGTATCCTTTCTTTTGCTACTCATCAACATGGTGATATTGACGCTATCAATGATAATGCGTTCATGGAAGATTGAAAGTTATAAAGATGATACGATGGAGATTGGACTGTGGACTATTTGTAGATATGCAACCAGAGGAGATCGAGAGCTTTATTTCAATAAATGTTTCGATAGTTACTATTCCGAGCAACCGTATGTAGGTATGTACTTTCATTTCAAACAATGAATTATTTGCGAACAACAGGTTTTATTGAAAATGACTTAGCTCTGATAATATGTGCAAATATAAAACGTGTCTCTAGAGCTTTACTTTATTCATTTTGATACACAATCTAACATGGCAACCTTAAAACTAATAAGCTTAAATCTTTTTTTTTATTATTATTTTTTATCTTTAGCTTGGTTTGAGTGTTGGCGATTTTTTCTTGTAACAGCCGATGTTATATTATTCATTACCTTTAATAGTATAATCATACAACAAATTTATAAAAAAGATCACGAGAAGAAACACTGGGTGTGTGGTGCAATCGCTTGTCTAGTCAGCGGTGAGTTGATATTAAAAGTCATTTGTACGCGGTAAGTTTTTGGAAACAACAACACCAAAATTATTATTATTATTTTATTTACATTTTTTATTTTGATCTATATTAAAAGCAAATATTATAATATGAAAATAAACATATAAATATATACTTTTCTCTTTGTGCTTATCAGGAAATAAAAAGTATATATTTGTACCAATTATTCAGGAAAGTGCTGTAGCCATGGAAATAACTTTCAGCGTCATATTATTTAACATCGTTAGCAAGATTGCCACAACACTTTCCTAATTGGAAGTCAGTAACTTAGTATACTTTATCAAAAAAAAACTACTACTACAAAAAAGTAAAAAGATAGGAAAATTTTATCCCTGAAATTTTAAGAAGCTGGCCATACTGAGTAAAATTTCAATTTAAATCACATCAGTGTAGAATATCCTTTCCTTAACTAGGATAAAACTGTTCAATATTGTTCATTCTGTAAACAGTTAGATTGAATATTTTGACTTTCAATGATTTCTTCGAATAATTGGATCCTCAACATCATGCCTTTTGGCTTTTTCTTTGAGTAAATTGAAAAATACTTTAAAGTGCTCCGCTTTTTGCATACCTTAAATTGTTTTGATCGTTAAATTTGCTAGCCTCTGACTGCTTAGAGCAGACAGTTTTTCTTTCTGCAATGTTTTTGACAATGTTTTTTTTTGTTACACTGTATGGCTTAATTAAAGACCAAAGAAAAAATGTCTACATTTGCGACTGTCAGCCGATAATATGCGGTCGAGTATCCGTGTTAAGTCTCTCGTATAGATATATTTCCCATAGTCTCTGAAGGTTAGCATATTTTCATTGAATTTTTTTGTAAGAAGCTGCCCTTACGATCCCTCGGGTTGCACAAAGTTTATACAAAGTGTATGCTTATCTTTATCTGTGTAGTCGATTTCTCTTTCAATCACTTCTTCGTCGAGTAATCCAAAGATTTTCTCTCGTTTTGGTGAATATTTGACAAAAATGCATATCTCTTCAGTAATACCCATTGTCTTTGATAAAACCGGTCATGATGACGTGAGATCTTTGACGGCTAGACTAAGGGAGAGATCATGGCAGTGAGTGATGATTGCTTTTTGAAGTGATTGGATTTAGGTAGCAACACCTGAAATTTTGTCCATCATATTGCTTGCTCCATCTTATGTCTGTCCCCTAGAATTTACTTTAATTAAAATGCTTAAAAGGAAGAAAATAATGCGGAAGAACTTTCGCGTTTTTCGCGAACTTCGGGTAAATTCATATTAGCTCGCGAAAATTACTATTGTAGAGCATTCGTGAAAGTTTACTTCCGCGAAGTTTTTCGGTCTTTTTAGAATTTAATAATTAAAAATCATTTTCCTACCAAAATTATTACGCTTCTTCATTCTTTTCTTTAACGCTTCTTCTTTCTTTTTGTGTTATTTCGCGAATTGTTTACCTTTACGCGGTAGCTGAAATGACTAACTAAACGAAATTTTAGCGATGCTATCATAGTCTGCATTATTTCAAAAACAACATTTATCGTGTTTCTTATAAAAGTAATGATAAAACAAAACTGATTCTTATACTTCTAATGTTTTGATTTAAATTTTCTTTTTTTAACTTCGAAATGGTTCGTGTAATAAAGAGCAAAAATAAAAGAAGCTCGAAAAATGTTTGCTATATTTCGTTGCTGCACTGTGTTATAACCAATAATAATGACCCAAAAATTTTAAACGCCTTGTATCGTAATGTAACCACGGAAATATATCAAACCATTGGTGCTGACATGATCTGTTTCATTCTCCTATCATCCTTTGAGGAAAGACAAATGTCTTGGGCGGTCGATACAGACTATAATACTATCCTCTGAAATTACTGTCGATGAAATGATTTCTTCTTCATCTGGATTCATACATTCTAGTAAAGATTGTTTTTTTGTCGATTTTTCTGTTAGTTTTCCCACATTCACCATAACTCTTTAATTACAAAATTTCCTTTTAAAAAAAAGAAGCAATGCTAGCATTCTCATTACGCACGGGTGTCAAAACAAATATCTGTATTAATAATATTCCATTCTATACACTATAAATAATCGAACAATAATAACAATAAGGAACATCGCTTAGCAAAAAAATGGGGGAGAAATATACTCTTAAGAATCATCTCGTGAATTTTTTATTTAATAATAGCTTTCATGAAAGATGAAAGTAATGTAGTGTGAAAAACTTTCGTTCAGTAATATTTCAGACCATTCAGGTTATAAATACTGGATATATTAACGTAAATAATTGGGGTATTAACGTATATGTTTGATATAATGCTTATGGGATAGGGTCCTTATATTTCGAACCTGATGTTTGAAACAGAACTAGGATTGAGCATTTCTGCAAGAAATATATTTGATAAAATATAATAGTACAGTCAAATTAGCATTTGAGGTGGAAAAAATTGCAAAAGAATTTGTTTATGGATTTTTGGAGAGTGGGGCATGTGCACATGCACCAAAAAAAAGTTCTCAGCGTTAATGTTGTTCAAACCTGATTTAGAGCGTTCTGAAGCCCTTTAATCTCCCAGTTTCCACATATTTAGGAGCTTTAAAAAGATTGGAATTTTAAATAGCTTCAAAACTATTTACCATTGAGTCTTCAAACTTGGCCAGGTGTACCCATATGACTTTTGAAGTATTTTCCTTTAGTCAGTTATATGATGACGTCATCACTTTTGCTGACGTCATCAAAAAATTTAGAAATCTACCGAGACAGCATATATTAGAATGTGCAAGGACACGAACAACTTTTTACCACGTAACAGATTTAATTCTAAAAAGTAAAAGTTATACACGGTATTGTGTTCACATCTATAAAAGCCTTCACAAGAGTTAATTCAACTAGTTCATTAATTTGTTGTCAGGTCAAAAATGGAAGAAATCAACATTGCAATTTGTGAGTAAACATAACAAAATACGAATATGCAAATGTCTAAAGAACTATGTATCAACAAACCTGATGTCTGAGAATAGTCTTTATTATAATTAAATGATTTCAACAACATCATCATTATTGTCCTCAGTATCATCTGGTTGTTGTTGGCAACTGACGCCATTGCAGTTAATACACGACATTGAACAGGATATTCCTAAAAAAATGCAAGTGCATAAAGTAGATCTAGCTATTTGTACATTTCAAGAATCCACTTGTAACGAAATAGTTTTAGAGAATGTATGCAAAATCTTAATTAAAAATCTTAATTAAAAAGGTAGGTCAAGACTCATACCGTGTTTCCTACAGGAGCACGTAGTTGTACCGCACCCATCTTCTTTGCAGCCACCTCACGTATGTCAATAAAGTTTCTGGAGCAACTGTCTGTGTCATCATAACAGGAGTAAGCTTTCCTCCTTCTTTCCCCAATCTTTTGCGTTAACCAACTTTATAACCAAGTTTGTACTTGATGGTAGACTCGGTAGAAGTGGTAACATGCCGCATCTCTTTTTGGTGGGAAATTTTGAGGTGCCACAACACTTCGACCTGCTACTTTTTCCATAAAGACCTTGTATCTGAGTTTATCAAGACAGGTTTTTGTTGTATACACTCATCAAGAGTTCTTCTCCAGCTTTTGCAATTTCAGATTTTGTAGACAATGAAGAGTCAAGAAATTTGGATGCTTTTAGACAGGGCTGCATTAACCTTTCGTTTTTGAATACTTTGTTGTTTGCAATTCCGTAAGAGACAGTATCGCACCCGAAAAAGGCATGCACAAACAAAATCATCTCTTTCATGATACCATTGTATTGCTTCAGCTGCTTCACATTTTAGTTCAAGTTTCTTGCTTGCATGATAATGTTCTTATAATTTTCAGGCAGATAATTACATAGTAAAATGATAAGATCTGTGTCGTCACCTACTAAGACTGTTTCCTGTGTTTCCGCACATTCAACTGCTGGTGTGGCCATAAGTAGGTCTGCATCACCACCGGCGGAGTAAACTTTAATGTGATGCTATTGAAGATTGATCGTAATAAAGTTTTTCATGTTTTACTTGTTTTTCAGGCTGCTCAAAAACATTCCTTTGCAGATCTCATTATTTTCGGTGTTTCAAAAAGTCATGCAGGGTAAGGAGATAATTCGTGGGTAAAAACTGTCTCCAAATTTAGAGAATCGTTGTTTAAATATGATAGCTATTAATCGTTGGAACAGTAATACAGAGTCAACAGTGGTAGTGTGTTTCTTACCTTTGAATTTAAGTTTTTCTGATAAGTTTACCACTTGAGCTAAAGATTTAAAAACACAAGTAGATATTTGCTTGCCCTCCATGTTTGATAATATGTTGTGTTCGACTGCACTTGCTCTTTCTACGTTGACAGTCTCGGACACAATGTTTCTCAAAAACATTCATCATCTCTACATACAACTATATCTTGAATTTTACTTTGGAGCAATAATGATCGCACTTGAAAAGCTGGATCTACTTTAGAGATAAGACGGGCAACATTTCTACAGAAGAAACAGTTACTTTTAAAATCAAAAACGTGCTCCGTATGAGTCTCTCGTAATCTCGAAACTTTGATTCTTGTCATTCTGATGCATGGGGTTTGAAAATGGTATTTTTTAGGAGATCTATGTGACATTGTTTATGTACTTTTTGACCGATGTAACATTCAATTCCTTTAGATTGTAAACTTGTGACACCCTAAAACAAAATTTCGTCCATTTAATAAAACTTTCTGTCACAGAAAGTCCTGAGGACGAGACTGATTTTACATTATAAAAATCATTGACATGCCTAAGATATAAATGATTGTTTTATCAGAAGCAGAGTTGCTTCATAAGCATGTACTTGCAAAAATTTAGTTACATTGCTGTAAAGCGTGGAGTTGGAATTCTTTGCACTTTCTTCTACTTCAATACCACAGACAGGACAAATCATGATTCCCAAGTCAATATATTTAATCCGCTGTTTTTTCTAAAAATATGTTCAGAAGAGAAGAGTTAAAGATATCAAAAACTATTTATTCTACTAATTTGTTTTACCATGAAATTTTTTCACTTTGCTACAAATATTTGCTGTTGTGAAATATTACAAAGAAGTATCATCAATCAAACTCTTATGCTGAAATATTAACTAAAAACTTAATGGGATATACCTGTCTGCTCATTTGCTGCTTGTTTATAACGCCTGGGGCACATCTAATATGTTGTTTACTATTCAAATACTAACTTTTATAGGCTTAATAGGTTATGACTTAAGTACTAGAAAAAACTTTAAAAAATTACAAAAATATCAGCCGGTTTCCGCGGAAGCCGCAGAAAATAGGCTTACAGCAACATTAAGGATTCATACATAACTAAATGAGTTCTGCCTTTAATTTTTGGTGTGCTGACTCATAAGAAAGGTCCGCATGGATGAAATTCTCAAAAAAAATTTTTTTTTCATAGATAGATAGATATATAGATTTTTTTAAAGTTGATAATACAGTGCAGTTATGAAATAAGTACAATTAATTTGATCCAACTATCCGAAAATAATAACACTACAAGTAAAAGAAGATATTAAATATTAGCACTAAAAAATTCTGTTGTTTGTATGTTTTACATTTGCACCCCTTGCTGGACCATTTTTTAAGGTCAGGTTTGAATTCTTGTTGTGAAGTAGAATTCATTATATGGCGGCTAAGCGAATTCCACACAGTTATACTCCGGTAAAGATTTGTATATTTACCGGAAAATCTAGAGTACTTATCTGGTAAGAGGAGTATTTTCTGGGCTCGTTAAGGGTTTTAACATTTAAATTTGCTACATAAAATCAGGATTTAGATGATGGAGAGTTTTGAAGATCTCGCATAAAACTGATAAAACAAATGCATTGTATAAAACCTTAGCATTATCTAAAGAAATAAATTCTCTGATGCATCTTAGGACATTTAATTTGAAAATGGTAGCTTTGGACAATATTTTCCCCCAGAAGTTTGACTTTTTCTGTTGGCAAAATCTTTTCTTTCGCTATCGTCAGAAATAACTCATCATTATATTCCCTAGATACATGAGCTGGAAATTTGTCAGATTTGTTATCATTGAGTTTATTGAGAATTAGTCAATTGTTCGACAGCAATTTCCATAAAAGAAGTTATTTGATTGAGCATAAGTCGCTCAAATGTTTTCGGTAGCACTGCTAAAATAATAATTGGTCTATAATTTGTTTATGTGTTGTTTATGTGTTGTTTATGTGTTTTTTATGTGTTTTTTATGTGTTTATGTGTTGTTTATGTGTTGTTTATGTGTTTATGTGTTGTTTATGTGTTTATGTGTTGTTTATGTGTTGTTTATGTGTTTATGTGTTGTTTATGTGTTGTTTATGTGTTGTATATGTGTTGTTTATGTGTTGTTTATGTGTTGTTTATGTGTTGTTTATGTGT
>JAUZNK010013391.1:1895-22902 GCA_035046665.1 Euphysa ruthae | reverse complement strand
TGTCATTAACAACGAATGGACCATTCCGATTTTTCTCAAAAATTCTTACTCTTATCTAAAATCTTGGTAATGGAGGCAAAAGTCATAATTTTTTCTTGAGATCTGCTTATTTGTTTTTTTTTTTTTTACTCTGAACCTGCTCATTAACTTTTTCTTTTTCTAATTTGATTTTTAATGAAAGTTATTTGTCATTAACAACGAATGGACCATTCCGATTTTTCTCAAAAATTCTTACTCTTATCTAAAATCTGGGTAATGGAGGCAAAAGTCATAATTTTTTCTTGAGATCTGCTTATTTGTTTTTCTTATTTTTTGCATCAAGCTTAGGGTCAATGAGGCTAGCAATATGACAAAGTTTTATTTCTGAAAAAACTTCTCACTAGCCCAACCTTTTGGCAAACAGATCAAATGTAGACTGAGAGTTTGTTTGGTTTTTCTCTTAACCATTAATAAATTTTACAGGTTAACCTTTTTTAACACTTAACTTATTAATAAGTAAAGCAGGAAGTTATTATTTTTTGTTATTTGCTTGCATTTTTTAGACATGGGATATAATGCCTATTTTATCTTCACTTGTCCTGTTTTAGCGGTTCTACGTAGCTACTTCTCGGCAACTGCAACGAATGGAATCAGTTCGTCGATCTCCTATTTTTAGCAACTTTTTTGAAAGTATCAACGGTGCTAGTACTATACGTGCATACCGGCTGGAAAATAGATTTATTGAAGAAAATGACAATAGAATCAATTTCAACACAGAAGCATATTTTCCCAGTGTTTCTGCTAACAGGTATTCTTTGAAATTTACCAAAATATCAATGGAAAATAAAACATTAGGGGTAACTAATTATGAGAGGTAAGTTAATAATAAAATAAAGGCAAGTAAAATCTATCAAAATATTATTAACGAAGTTAAACTTGTTATTTACACAACTAAATATAGGCAATTAAATAACATTCATAAGAATAGCAGACATAATTTGTTCAAATTTATTCAAATTGAAAATTTGAATAAATCTGAAAAAAAGCAGAATATTACAAAAAAAAAAAAAAAAAAAAAAGAATCCTAGAATTGCAAGAAAACCTTAACTTTATCACAGTTCAAAAAATCAAAAAAATGGGCGAAGACAATTTTCAATTTGTTTAAAGATATATTGAGCACCAAAAAAAGGAGTAAGCAAAATGGATAGAGCAGTTTGTTAAAAAGAAAGAAAATGAGATAAAGGTATTTTTAAAAGGTAAAGCAGAACGTGTGTGGGTCTCTCAACAAATAAAATGTATGAAAATTTCCCTTAAACAATTTCATTTATGCATAGATATTTTATCAAATTGCAGCAGAAAAAAGTGTTAAATAAATAAAAGATAGCTCGTTATAACTATCTTTGCTGCCACCCACATTGACGAGATATTCAATGTAGAGTATAATATTTGCTTTGGCATTTCGTGTTTTCATTTTAATGCTAAAGGATAAAAACGTTGTCATTTGTTAGCCAGATATATTGTTTTTAATGAATTTTCTATAAAAATTTGTGTTCTTATGTTTAAATATTATTTCATTCCTTTTAATTTTTAAGCAAATGTGCCTCAGATCTTGAACATGTCAATTCTGTTTGTAAACATTTATCAAATTTTGTTATTTTATAAACAATTTATAAATAAATAATATTTTGTTTTGTCAGGAAATTTTAACTTTCGATCACAGAATTTTTCGCTTAACACTTAAAGAGTGTTCATCCAGAGTTATTTTTTTTACCTGGATTATTTAGGTGGCCAGAAAGAGAATTGTAAAATATAGTTCTATATATTGTTTTATTAAATCCACATTTTTTATAATTATGGTTTTTGTGGCACTGGCTAAAACTTGGGTACAGCCTCTAAAAGATATGAAAAACCATAATTATTTCAATAAAGATTACTGGAAAAGGTTAAGTAAAAAAAATTTACATAAAAATTTAAAGCTAGAATATTAAATTCCAAAGCCAAATAGATAAACCTGTGAGAAATTGTGATTGGGATATAGGGTTTTCACCAAAAAGGCATTCTGAGTGTATTCTTTACCAATACCTTAATCTCAAACTGATTATTTGTTTATGAAGGTGGCTAGCAATGCGTTTAGAGTTTTGTGGACACCTTATTGCAACTGCTGCTGCAGTATTTTCTGTGGTTGGTAGAGGTTCACTGTCACCTGGAATTGCTGGTTTATCAATATCTTATGCACTTCAGGTATTTTTTCAATTAATCTAATGTAGTTATGTACATGTTTTCCTGTTAACCAAAATCCTGCTGAGTAAATTCCTGTACTGTACACATTAATAACGCTCATTGAAGTGTTTTCACCATAGTAAAATTCTTCTCAATAATTTTATGTTCAATGTAGTCATGTTTAAAGAAGTCCTGCCCAGTATAGTTACGCTCATTGTGTGCCTGTATACCTGCTCATAAAAGACCTGTTCTGATTAGTTCTGCTCATTAAGTCTATTTATATTGTGTTAATGCTTACTATATAGCCCTGAACACTGTGTTCTAGCTTACTGAAGTCTTGTTCACCACAGAGCAAATCATTAAAAATGGTTCTCTTAGTCTTGCTCATTGAATTCCTGCTTATCCTAATCTTGTTCATTAACCTTAAATTCATTTTCAACCTAATGCTCATGCCTACTTACCATGGTCATGCTCATTAAGATCTTTTCCACTGTAGTCCAGATATCAAAACTTTGTTTGATTTAAACTGATTGATCATCGAGTTCCTGTTCAGCATATTCCTGCTAAGTTAATTCTTAGTAACTCTATTTCTGTTTATTCAAGTCTTCTTTTCTATATTTTTTTGTTTAGGGATTGGATTAAGCGATTCGGGATCGCAAATTATGAATAGTGTTGTAAGATTATCGAAACCAATAGAGCTTTTTTTTATAATTTTCATTATTCAAGATTTTTTCAAAGTTTCACATTACATCTTTGCCAGAAAAACAGGATTTTTTTATTTAGCAATTGGCAATCATGCTACCATCTTTGTTGTTTTGCCCTATTTTGCGTAATGATATATTCCATAAAATATCAGTATGAAAAACAGTAAATGTAAACTGGGATATAATTTTATTGATTGGAAAGTAACCCACATGCGGTAGATTGAAATATGAATTATGTAATGCATTTAATGAAGATATTTTGAATGAAAAAAATAATATAACTGTTATCTATAAAGTATTAATGTAATCTTCGCTAAGTCAAAAAAAGATTTTGACTTCCAATAGCCAGTCAATATCATCCAGGCTGTTTCCTGTGTCTTGGTAAAACTGAGGGGCATTTGTATTTAATAACTTTTGCCATTAAAAGTTTGAAGAAAACCAAAATTTGAGAATAAATAATTTTCACGCAACCTATCTCAACGCTATTTTCTATGCAAGTTCAAAAAAATATATAAAAATATACATAAATGAGACCACTTAAAATTGCAACTTATCTTTAAGTAAATTGTTGATTACGTTAATGTTAATATGTGTAAATGCAAAATAAAATCTTCCTAAACACCCTAGACTCCAGTGTTTGGGTTCTAAACGAAAAAGTCACAGAGCCAGATTTCTTGAGAAACTTCTCGTGCTCTCTGGCCATGTCTAAATTTGCCCAAAAAAGGACTTTTTTTAAGTTTATCAAAAACCAATCGTTAATTTTTTTTTTTCAAATTTTGCATAAAGTTATTGTCCTTTATGGCTAATTATCAGAAATTTTCTTTGCTATTTGGCTCAGAAGATATAATCAGTTTGGCCCAAAAAACAACACTTGTAAATTTTTCAAAATTTTTCATTATTTTTGTATTCATTTTTGCACGAATTTGAGGACTTTAAAGGTTAACTTTTCATGCATATTGTGATTTACCGAAAAATCGAAATCCTGGGGCCCAATTTCTTTAGTTAGGCCATGTTGGTCTGAAAAGACATTTTTTGACTTTAACAAGGAGCTTTTGCTCCGATTCTTTTGAAATTTTGTATAATGATAGAAAACATTATTATTTATTTAATTTTTATTCGAAAAACGATTTTTTTTTTTCATACGGAATTTATAATCCAATGATAGAAAAGGATGTAATGATAGAAAATAATATTAGTTCGTTGCCAGGTCCGTTAAGCGGGTCAATTTTTGTTCAAAAAACAAGTTTTTTGTTTTTCTCAGGGGTTTATGTTCTGATTCTTTGAAAATTTGATATAATAAAAAATGTTGGAAAAGATTATTTCTGATCATTCTGGCATTTTAGCTAATTAATTTTTTTTTTTTTTTTTGAATTCGATGCCTAGGTCCATTGAGGTCTGAAATACACATTTTTTTCAAGTATTCATGTTCCAATGATTTTTGAAATTTAATATGATTTTGTATAATATTATTTCTGATTTTATGTAAATAACATAATGAATGATAATTTATGTCAATAGCAAAATGAATGATAATTTATTTCAATAGCATAATGAATGATAACTTATGTCAATAACATAATGAATGATAATTTATGTCAATAGCAAAATGAATGATAATTTATTTCAATAGCATAATGAATGATAACTTATGTCAATAGCGTAATACATGATGATTTATGTCAATAGCATAATACATGATGATTTATGTCAATAGCAAAATCAATGATTATTTATGTCAGTAGCGTAAGGAATGATAATTTATGTCAATAGCATAATGAATGATAATTTATGTCAATAGCATAACACATGATGATTTATGTCAATAACAAAATGAATAATTATTTATGTCAGTAGCATATTGAATGATAATTGTTTCCATAGATTTAGTCAAAACCTTGCTAGGTCTAGAACATCCCCGAAACTTTTTAAAAATTTTAAGTGTGGTGGATATAGGGAGACATTACTGTAAATTCAAAGGTTTTTTACTAAATTCTTATGTGACAAATAAAATTTTAGTGGACAGTCATTGTGTCTTTGTTGACTGCAATAAGAATGATTTTATTGAGCAGAACAGAAGTGAACAGGATTTCAGTAAGCTGGGTTTCTCTGAACTGGGCTTAGCTATGTATCTTTTAAAAAAACCCCAGTAATCAGAACTTTTATCAGCAGACTGTGGGTGCGCAGGATTTTAGTGAGAAAGATCGTATTAAAGTGATTTGGGCCAGGATGAGCAGAACTTTAATGAGTAGAATAAGATGTTGAACTACAGAACCTTGATGAGCCAGACTTCAGTGATAAGAAATGTGGTGAGCAATACTTTTGTTGGAAGGACTAGAACGAAAAGGAAAGATTTCTTGACAGATTACAAAAGTTCATTAAAGAGGACTGTTGTAAACTGGAGTTTGGTGAAAAGAATTTGCGCAGACAAGACTTTGGTGAACAGGGCTTTGGTGAGCAGTAATACTGTAAACAGGAATTCTATGAACAGGATATAGTGAAAAGGAATTTAGTGAGCAGGAAGATGGTGGACTTGTGAGTAAAACCTCTGAGAAAATTGGTGAACTCTAAAACTGTAATTACTGCATTTGACTGTATTTATGTGAGTTAAATTATGGTGAGTGGATCATCAGTGTGAAGAATATTAGTGAACAGCACTTAGATCAGCTGGGGTACTACAAACAAAACTTTCGTAAATACATGATAATACTAAAAAAAGGTTTAGTTGATGAATAAACTATCAGAACATCAATTGGTTTTATATCTTATTAGATTACACAAGAACTGAATTGGTTGGTTCGAATGACAAGTGAACTGGAAACTAATATTATTGCTGTTGAACGTGTAAAGAAATATATTGATCTACCTACAGAGGTAAAAATTCATTTTTTTTAAAGTTGCAAATTTTAACTTTACATTATAAATATTCAGAATAATTTTGGATATTGAAAATGTGCAAGTGTTTTAAAAAATTTTCTCCACGCAAATTTTTTTTCCTGAGTTGTTCATGATTTATTTTTTAAAATTTGGCATGAAATTATATGATCATAACAGAAAATGAGTAACAGTATCTGCAAAATATTCTTGTTTATGGTACTGTGTCTGAATATGTCTAACCTAATTGATCATTTTGAGGTCGTCTTTAAAATTAAAAAAAAAAATCTATTTTCATTTATTATTATTTTTCTGCACGAAGTTTAAAAACACGGTAAATAAGATCAAAAATTAGATTTCACAATATTTTTTATAACATTATTTTTTGATTAAGCTGAAATCTTATTTTCGTTAAATTTTATTACAAATTTTGCATTTTGGCCATTTTGAAATTTTTATCTGTACCAGTGCCCAGTGGAATATACATTTTTAGCTTGGTGAAAGTTACGTTTCAGAACTTTTTCCAAATGTTGCTTTTCAATACCGCTGCAATTTGATCATGATATTATTACAATTAATGCTTCAAAATATTTTTTCTGGCATTAATGATATTAGTTTATTTATTTCTGGAGATCATCAGTCACTAGTGTTAATAACAAACATCTCACAAAGTCTCACTTGTTGACATTTTTAAATTTAATTTTATTTATTAGAATTTCTTTAGAATAAAGCTTGGCATGGAGGTCATTTATTGCTAATTCTGATTAAAGTGTCTCACCATCTCCCTAAAATGACAAGTTTTTAAGTCCTGGAATATCTCTGTGAATTGATTTTAGTATTTAATAAGTTTATTAAATTTTCTTTATTATTCAATTGAGGCGTTGGTGAAGAAACCCATTTGTTTGTAGGGATTTTTTTGCGGCATACATATTATGAATTGTTAGAATGTATTGGCTAACTTAAGAAAATAAGATGAAGTATAAAATTTAGTGGAAATCAATCTAACAGGTTTTTCTTGCCTCAAAAAAAGATAAAGTATAAAGTTCCCCATAGATGACATCTCATGTCCAAAAAAAGGTAAGTCAAACCCTTCTCCAAGAATTTTTACTGTGAGTCTCACAAATAAATATGAGTTTTTAGGTAAATAATTTTTTCGGTCTAAATCTCAAAATTTAATCCTAAAATAACGTTTCATGAAATATGATTTAAATATTTGTTTTAATTTTCTAACAAGATTTTGTTTTAATGCTAAACTATAAGTATATAAATACCATATTCTTTCAGGCTAAAAATGGACAATATCAATGTTCAAATATGAAATGGCCTAATAAAGGTACTGTATCATTCTCTAATTTCTCACTGCGATATCGAAGTGGTTTGGATTTGGTGTTAAAGAATTTATGCCTCGATATCATGTCTTCAGAAAAGGTATACTGATAACTTGTTGCTGTAAAATTAATTAAATCAATTTTGTGTGTGTGTGTGTGTGTGCGTGTGTAAATTTTTTACAGTTATTGTTTTGATTATCTGAAAAATATGTGTGCTGTTCTTTTTACTGTTAATTTATTTTCTTCCTCATGTTTTTATGAAATTTGTTCAATGTCACGATTTCAAAAGTAGGTACTAAGCAACTAGGGTGTTTATTTGGGAGCATAAGTAATTGATATTTCTTTTTTCAGTAAAACTGTTTTATAAATGCTAGAAAACTAGAATATGGAATGAAAATATATAAATTATATACATAGTTATAAATATGATATATAATTATATAAATTAATATGAAGTTATCAAAGAAATGCAACTTATTCTCGTACTTTAAGTTTCACGCCAGTGGCGACGGTCCTCAGAGAAATAATTTAAAAGATATTTTTAAAAAACCGTTATAAATGTACAAAATACAATAGTTAACAAACCTTATATTGCATTGGATAATGATGTAGAGCCCGTTTTCCCAGAAAAAATTTTGAAAATCTTTTTTGATTCTTTCTAATTGGGTGCCACTTACTTTTGAAAATAGCCAAACCATCAATTCGGTACAGGACAATTTTTTTATGCTCATAATTTTTAATAGTTAAAAAAGTACCGACAAGCTCACATCTCTCTGCGCCATTGTAAGATCCCATTGTCACATCAAACAAGGCACTTTCTTGTTTCAACCATGCTTAATTTTTCTTATATAAGAAAGAATTTCTGGCTTTAAGTATGATTTTTTCTCATCGTTTGTTATAATAACGTGTTCGCAAGAGAAGTTTAATGCGTTCTTTAGTAAACTTTTGGTGATAGACGGGCAAAAGTCCGAAGATGATAAACTTATAGCACTGTTATTTCTTTATACCATCTAAGTCCGCTTTCGATGTTTTTTAATTGATTGAACCCAAAACCTTTGGTTAGGCTCGCGTTGATATCATATAATTTAGTTTTAATAATTCTACCCAGCTCGTTCTTTGCTGGATTAATAATCCTACTGATGGCTTTTTTTGAAAAGCGACCTTTCAAGGTAAAGAAACAATTATTTTCTCCATTCGTTACCATTCTGTTTATAATTTGCTGGTCTTTTTGCTGGTCTTTAGGATACGTTTTCCTTTAATGTTAATTCTATCTTTAATTGTTTCGTTTTTTTTCTTATACTTGGATGTTGTGGAATCAGCAAGAAATTTTTTGTGTTATTCATTTGTGAGACAATACATATCCAAGGTTTTATCAGCAGCCGTTAATGTTTTCGTCGATTGCTTTATTGCGTTTATATCTTTCTTTAATTTGAAATTCACAGTAATGTTTTTAAAAAGTTATATTTCTCATTAAATCAGGTATAAGAAAACAAACGAAAAAATAAAAAATAGAATTAACATTAAAGGAAAATATTTCACTCATATATCTGCTAAAAAGGCTACAATGCAAGAAAAACTGTCCAACTTGAAAATATAACTTATATGTTTTTATTTCAATAGATTGGTATTGTGGGTCGTACCGGTGCAGGAAAATCTTCTTTGGCAAATGCAATGTTTCGCATAGTAGAAGCTGCTAGCGGTAGTATTATTATTGATGGTGTTGACATCTCTTCTATTTCCTTAAAAGACTTGCGGTCAAGAATCACAATTATACCGCAAGTACATAAATCAATCATTTAACAATTTATAAAATTTTTTCACAGAAGTATCTCTATAATAGTACTGTGTCAATAAACAAACTTATAGGGCTTTTTTTTTTTTTTCTTTTTCTTTTTTTTTTTTTTTTGCATTTTTTTATTGTTATTTTCATCGGAAGGAAAATTCGATGGTTAAATAGATTTTTAAAAACTCATCTGTCGATATTGATTTGATATTAAAATTTTGCAAGAGAGAGCTTACACCCTTTTAAGTGGTCTGAAACGAAATGCTGGTTGTAGCCTTTGAAGGTTCTATCTTTGTTTAACTGCATCTTCTCCCAATCTAAAATAACAGCACGCAGTAAACATACAAATTTGGTTCTTTAAATGTTTCCATAACATTTTCAAATGACACAATTATTTTGAACTTAGTTATTCTCTTTTTTTTTTTTGCTTTTTTCCATATGAAATAAGAGATTTTTTTCATCAGCATAAACAGATGATCGAGAGTTTTTGTTATATTCGTTTTGATTTACCATTCATTTTCCATGTTGAATAACATCAACGCAGCAACCTTTGTTATTTGTTATTTTCTAAATTGCAGGAAAATTTTCAGCCTAATCGTGAGGATTATTGGATGGCAGTGGGCACTCCATTTTAGGTTTAGTCCTTTCAAGAGCAAAATACAATCGCATATTTTACAAACCCAAGAACAGTGTGGAATTTCTTTGTTGTATTAATATTCTTTGCGAGATAAAAAGTCATATAGTTGAGTAAACGTTGGCAGTTTCTGCAAATGGTGTTAAAAGTAATCATGGATATAAATTTTCTACGAACCATTGGGCGATATCAAGGAAATCAAATAATACCCACAACAATTACAGTAGTTGCTTGTAGCGAAGTACCATCGACGATGCATACTTAAACATTATCTTTAGGAGTTGGGTTTGTGTAGCCAATGCGCTTCATGCAAAATATCCTGTGACCCACTTTTTTCATTTTCAGTAAGATCCTTTCCGGGTTTACCATGATTGTGGTTTTTTTAAATGGAAACTTTATGTGATATATTTTTCTACCAAGTTTTCTACTCAATGAACCTGACTTTCTTGTGGGGTGCTGTCAGGCAAACGACTGTCAGTGGGGGATAAACTATGATGCAGCGTTTGTTTTGTGGAGAATGGGTTACTTCCATATCTGTTGAAGAAACTGTAATCGAGGTTTCCTCATCAGTCACAACGACTGTTTTTTTTTTTTTTTTTTTTTTTTCTCAGCGTAGCTTTTGATTTTTCTGTGGCATTTGATTTACCTTGTATTGCTCATACCGCTTCTTATCTTTCTTAAAATTTGCTCGCTACCTTCCTTCTGATTGTTTTTTTTCTTTTTTGATCGCTTGATTTGCTTCTATATAGTTTGCATTTTCCAGCATATTCGCCTTTTCTCGTACGTCCTAAAAGCAAAGATTTTATCTGGCTAATGACTGGGTTCTTTGCACAATTAAATCGTAACAGGAAGATTATTTTAAAAAAACTTGTTTAACAAGAAATTGACTCACATTTTATTGCATAGAGGGAAATTTACCTCAAAAGGTCAAAGTAGCATTGGTCTCTCACAGTATGAAATTCCATTCAAAATTAAACCTTTTCTGTCCAACTTTCTTATTTTCCAACACCAGAAAATCAGAGAAGGGCAATGTCAAAGAATGGGCTAAACCAAAAACTAAGCAAAATATCTTTTAGGTGAAATTAATCATTTAGATAAAATAAATATTTTAGCTCAATTGAAAAGAAAAAATAAGTTACTGTTACTCGCCTCGTTTCTTGATACGCAGATTTTCTTCTATATTTTCAGACGAGAAATAAAATTCAATATTTATTCGATTGCTGACATTTGAAATGTGAATACACGTTTTCATGATTCCACGGTTTATTCTGAAGAATATAGCAGTCATTTCTAGTAAACATTACAAACAAAATTTATTGTAACATTAAACAAAAGAATCATCAACATTCTAGTCGAACGTTCTTAAACATATATTGTTTTAACATTTTATTATAAACAAAATCGGATGTTTTATGGAAAGTCATACACCATTTCCTTATTCCTGTTTTGATAATTTTTCGAGTTTTTTTATTATTATCCCCCTGGTGGTGTTATGATATCTATTAAAAGAATATGCTATACAAAAAACATGATTTTATGGTACATCGTATACATATAGTGAAATGAAAATGTTGTTTTTTAATTAAGAATATATTTTAATTAAAAATTAGGACATTAAATTAAATGTTGATCCTAATAAGATAGTCAAAAACTTGTTTTTTGGTACTGAGCCTAAATACTGTAATTTTCTTTTTCACCAAAAAATGCTCATAATTTTTTTTCGTTCATTGTATTAACCATTTTGTCTAAAGGCTTATAGAAAAGATTTTTCTAAAAAATGTTGTTTTTTATTTACAGTACAATTTCTTGGAGTCGAATGAGTCATTAAATGTTGTTTCTCTAATCCAATGATGTTGTGTTATTTATTACTTTAGGAACCTGTATTATTTTCTGGTACACTACGATTTAATATTGATCCTTATGACAAATTCAACGATGACAGTCTTTGGAAGGTGTTAAAAACATCGCACTTAAAATCTTTCGTGCAGAATCTACCTGATGGATTATCTCATGAAGTTGCAGAAGGTGGTGAAAACATAAGGTTGGAAATTTATTTTTGCAAAAGCAAATAAGCCAGCTTACAGCTGGGGCTCATTTGTCAACAACGCGAATCCCTGTCTAAATTCGTATCTTTTATTTCACATTTTTTCTCGCCTTCCCATTTCGTTATTAATATTATTTGAACAGTAGAGAATAGTTCAATCGAGACAATAAAATATTATATAATTTGATTGTTAGTTACCAAATCAAAATTAATTGCAATACTGTCCTCAGAGAATTTTATTTAAACGTTTAAGTAAAATAATCATTTTTTTTAGTATAATTAATAGAGCTGTCAAATGGAAAACTAAATTAACCTTTTGCTCATATTTATGTGAAGACTGATTAACTTATTAATAAGTGCTATTTTTATAAGTTTTATATTTCTATGATACTTAGATACTTAGATGTCCAATGCATACATATTACATGAGTAAAAATGTATTTTTGAAATTCAAAAAATTCGATAAATAAAAATTTTTGGGTTTGTTTTCAAGGTAGCTTTAGGCCAAAATACCTGCAAAGCACCTGAAATGTTTATATTTTTTACATGTTTTTAGGGAGTTACCGTTTTAAAAGTATTTATTTGAATAATTACCATTTAATTAACATCTAATCTAATTAACATGCTTGCCTATGTTTAGTGCTGAATTTGATTTAAGCTAAATGCAAGCCAACGATATTTTATCAAATACAAAAATTTGATTAAATCTGAATGCACATTTTTTTTAAATCTTGCGTAGCAAATAAGTAATAATCAATGTGCTTATATTTGGGGATTTTGATACAAATTCTAGTAGACTTTAAAGTGACTACAAAAAAAAGTTACATCTTTTTTTTTTTTTTAGTGTTGGTCAGCGACAGTTATTGTGTCTTGCTCGTGCTCTTCTTCGAGAAAGTCGAATTTTAATCCTAGATGAGGCAACGTCATCAGTTGATCTTGAGACGGATGCTTTAATTCAAGAAGTTATTCGAACACAGTTTAGAGATAGCACAGTACTTTGTATTGCACATCGACTTAAAACCATCTTGGATTATGATAGGTAGGTTTTATTATATTTGTTTATACACAATGAATTTTGAGCGGTTTTCATTTTTTACGTCTTTATTCATTCTTTTGTGCCAGGTTTAAAGAAATCAAAAACTAGTATTCTCGAAATGAAGAAAAGAATGGCTAGAAAAACCTACCTTACATCTGCTAAAGTATCAGTGAAGATGCTATTTAGAATCAGGGGTAGACGTGGAATAAAAAAAAATCTGTTTTACAGGATTTTAAAAGTGCTTTTTGGTAAGAAATTTGAGGTGTATGTTTTTATGACCTAGAAAAACTAGTTTTTTTGCTTTTATCTTCGTATGTTTTTCAATGATTAACTTATTTATATTATAAGATTGATTTCTAATAAGAAAATTGAATACACCGTTTGCCATTTACGAATTTCGCAACAGTGAAAACAGTTGCTCTACAATTACCGTTCCTCGCAAACTTTGTTTTAATATTAGATTTTTTCTGAAAAAGTTTAATTTAATTATACAACTAACGCTTAAAAACATACTTCGGGATTTGCTAAGTGTTTGCTTATAAAAATTCGCTGCTTCTACCTTAAAAATTCAGCTGATTTGTAAATAAAGGCACGAGAGGTAAGTAGATTTACCCGCAATCATGGTCAAAATATTATGAAACTTATACGAAATTAGGACACCTTAATAATTGAAAAAAACAATCCCACAAGCAATTAAAAATATGGATACACCGCCCTTGGTATATTCAACTTTAGGTTTATCTTTTGGTTGATAGACTTATACTTTGAATTAAAGAAAAAAACACAAAAAAAAAATTTAGTTTAGCCATGATTATAGCTTTCTTTCATTTTAGAATACTCGTACTTGAAAATGGAGAAGTGATGGAGTTCGATTCACCAACAAATTTAATGACAAATAAAGAAGGAGTATTCTACGGGATGTTGAAAGATTCAGGATTAGTTTGATACTTTTTTTTCAGAAATTGTATCGGTATTAACATGAGTGGAACTTTTTTTTGAAAGGTTTTTTTTTACGATATGTTTATATCCAAGAGCGTCAACTTTTTTTATTTTATATTGATTTTTTGATAATAATATAGTTTATAATTCTATCATTTTTTGATAATAATATAGTTCATAATTCTATCATTTTTTGATAATATAGTTTTTTATAAAAATAAATGATATAATTAGATATGGAAACTGAAGCTGAAGAAATTAACCAATATACCTACCAAAAAACTACAATCAAATATGGCGCACTCTTAAACGATTTCATCCAAGAATGCAACATGTTTGTTGGAAACACAGTTTTGTAAGAAACGAAACAAATTCTAACCGGAAATGGAAAAACAGCTTAAAGAAACAGCTTTAAAAAACTTAAAGAAATTTAAACTTTCAATAGCGTAAAGTGTGACGAAACACTGTAGCAATTGAAGAGTGTGAGAGTAAAGATAATTATTTTCACCCTAATAAAAATGCATACTGATTTATTCTTACCAAAATTTTTTTTCTTTATTCCTTTATTTTGCGAGATTTGATCTTTAATTTTCGTCATTCCTATCCTCGTCCTTATTCTTGCACGCAGCAAACCTTTTTCAGAGTTCAAATTGACATCAATTCTTACTGGGGAAACGCTTTTACTAATCTTTGCCGATAATAAGAAAGTTGAACTATTTAACAAAATTTTATTTGATGTTTTTAGAAATTTTATTCAACATGTGACATTAAAATGTAAATCTAAACAGTTCCCTTGGGAAATGTGACCCCTAATAGCTAAAAAACAAATTTCATTAAAAACTATCTATACACCGATAGCTAATCACTCTTGCCTATATTAGGAAAAATTTTTGAAAAGATTATTTTCAATAACTTGTTTAGTGACCTTCAGACTTATCAGATTCTTTTAAAACACCAATCTGCTTTTACAAGTGGTGATTTTAATGTTTATCAATTAATTTCTATACGATATTTATAAGTCATTTGACGGTTCATCTATTGAAACCAGGAGTTTTTCTTGATATCAAAAGGCATTTGACAAAGTTTGGCATCAAATATAAATTTAATCATTTGGTATAATGTGCTACACTCTGATCTTTTAGTCTAGCTTTACATAATTATTTAAAATCCACTATCAAGTATTCGAAATTCGGAGATTCATTGTAATTAGATCAAAAATTTGAATAAAAATAGCTTCCTAGAAATCAGCCGCAAAAAACAGAAATTGAAAAAAAAGTTTTGGTCTGAGAGTAAGAACATCTCGCCCGTTTCTCAAGATATCTTCTTTGCCCACCGGTAACACACGGGAAGGTATTTCAAAGCTCAGCAGTGGTGCTGGATGAAGCCAAAAGCTGAAAATTGGTAATAAAGATAGAACTAGAAGAGGAAAAGTACAGAGGAAATAAGCAGGAAACTAAAAATAAAAAGAAACGAGAAAGTGAAATGATAAAGAAGAAAATAGCTGATGTTGAAAAAGGTGGTTATGTTAAACAGCAAAGTTGCAGTAACCACCCTTAGAAAATTATCATCGAAAATAAAAATATTGATGCCATTCCAAATATTAAACCAGCGTTATCCTCCTCAGCACAGAAGTGAAAAAGAACTGTTGATGATATGAAGAACTCAAATGAAAATGCTAGCTTTTATGCCAAGTTGTAAAATCTTACCCAATCAATCAATTATATTTCGGCTAAGAATTATATATATACAATAATTATTATTTTTTAAATCTTTAAGGTAAACAATTATCTATCGCTCTAGCGGGGAGTGCACACAATTAGTAAAAATATACTAGAGGTCAATGGCCACCGAGATAATTTTATTAAAATGACGTAATGTAATAAAGATGAAATTTGGCATGCCTGGTGCCTAAAGAATGTAACCTTTAATTTGATTATAAACACGAATAATCAGGATTTTAACTTAGAATATACTATTACAAAGCAAGTCAATTTAAATTAAGTATTTAAGTAAGAATTCTTTGAAAAACTAATAATTATTAATTTTTTGCCATATATTTCTACATATTTTCTTAAAACTTAATCTGTGCTTAAAAAAAAAATCTGCGTCTGAGTGTCCCTGCCCATAAAAGGGTCCATGGCTTTTGTTTTTTTTTTTCTTTTATTATTATTATAATTGTTTTTCAAAACTTTTCCTCTCGCCTTTTTACAAAAAGTTTTTTAGTTTTAGAATTTATTAGTAATTTTCACCATTTTAAAAGAATGTATGAGATAGCCAAACTACACTGCCACAGAAAGTTGCTGCTTATTCGCAAAGCTCCTCAAGAATTCAACCACTATTTAGCAAATTGATGTCATTTGTTCTAACTACAATGTTGGGTTAAATTAATTTGCAAAATTTTAGTCTTAATTTGCAGTTTGCACTTGTTCCGCTTGAGTTTCTTTTTTACTCGTGTTAAAAAATTAATCAAATATTATATCTAACACCATATTTTTTTTTTTTTTTTTTCTATTTAAATAAGCCACCCCCTTGGCGATAACTTTTAGATAAAACTAACTGCTGGAGTTATAAAATTAAGTTTAAACCAGGGCTTTATGGCATTTGCGTAATACGTTATGTTAAAAGAAATAATATAACTAATAATTATCACTACCAAATTTCTATAGTTTTATTTTATTTATCTAATTTATTTATTGTATTATATTTAAAAAATACTGTCAGTATAAAATTCCTATCTCTCATTGTGCGCAAGTATATTCTATGAAAAACTGCAAATTATAAATGACAAGAGTAAAATACTAAAAAAATAATGCTGAAAGTAGGGTAATTTTCCATATCATTTGTTCTAGCAAATAAAAAATAATAAAACTGAACGTCATAGCTAAATGATGTCATAAATTCTTTCCCAGACTCCTAAAACTTAGTTCGTGAGAAACATAATAATAGTTATGGTTCTTAGAACTTATTATGAAAATATGTGAATATGCGATTGTAAACCTAATTTGTCTATTGAAATACGCCTCGCTGTACCTGCTTTATTAAATTACTTTGGTTTTATTTTTGTACTTTTGAAGGTGTGGTGGTAAGATATGTAGGGCTTGCTGTTGATGGTAAAAGAAAAAAGGATATAGACCATAATTTTGAGTAGAAGTGAAAAGTGGTCCAGCATTAAATTTAAAGGTAGAGGCTTCAGTACTAACTTGTATATTCAACTTTTAAAACTTTTAACTAAACATCTTGTAGCATACATTTATACTAGCTAAGGTAATATCTAGGTAAATATTAATGATGGATTAATCGGAATTCATTTATATTCTACTTAACCAATGTAATCGTAATTTTATCCTGTTTGCAGCCTAGTTCGATATTTTTGTTTCTCAGCATGCAAATAGCTTAAGTTGCTTTAGTAATAACTTTACTAATAACTCCTACTCTTTGCGATTTAGTTATTTTACTACAGTAAAGAATAATTTTACGAAATAATCTATTACTGTAACCGCTGACAAAAATTCTATTAGAAGAGAATTTAAGATGCTATAAAAACGTCTTAGATATCTCTCTTAAAAGTAGGGAGTGGTTTTTTTGTTTCATTTTTAAACTAAAAGTTTGTGGTTCATCTCAGAAATCTCATAGTTTGCATTATAATTACATAAGTAACAAGAACCAGCTGGTTTGAAGCAGATATCTTTACAGCTTTTGGCTAGAAATTCTACTATAAAAATAGGACATATTCTTCTTTACCCAAGAAAAAGATATTTTTAGCTTTGTTGCTGATAGTACTATCTTTGTATGTAATAGTAGCTTTGACAAAGTGCTATCAAAGCTCAATAAAGATACTCATGCAGCATCTGAATGGTTTTTACACATATATACCGTGTTTGAAATAAACTTACTTTTTTGTTTTTTGAAAAGATTTTTTAAAGCCATTGCAGCAGGTAATAACTACTAAAAATAATATTAAGAAAGTCAATTATAGACAATTAAATAATTTTCGCACATCTCATGACCTCTAAGTATTTTTTTTTTTTATAGTCAGTAAATCTACCCTCAGATATGACTAGAAAGATGATGAAACAAATGTATTTATATCGCGATATAACGATCTCTACACGTGGCATGGTGAAATGCTGTTATTGCCAATAACATCAAAGATAATGAGTAGATAGACTCATATTTTTCGTAGTAGAACCATCGAATAGCTATTGGCTATATTTCCAGCTTGATGTTTTGGTATAATCATAACTAACTACCTTTAATCACTAATAAATCACTAACTAATGTTGGTGTCCATCCTTATTTCATGTGATCATCTTCTTGGTTTCTAATAATTTCCAAATGAAAACAAAAAACAGACCTATTGAAATTTATTCCAATAGCAGATAATTATTATATTTGACTTGATATTATCATTTTTATTGCTCTTACTGTTTTATAATTGTTAATATTTTACTGTTCGTTATACTTTATTATTATCTTTCAGATTATCATTTTTTAGATTATTGTATTATCTTTATTATTTCTTTACAATTACTAAGAATTATAAGGTGTTACCAGGCGAAGACTTTTTTTTTTTTTCAAAAAGTAATGAATTATGGCAATATTATATCACTAAACTCATTTGCCATGGGAAAAACATATAAAAAAGTGAAAATTAAATAAATATTGCTATGAAGTCATAGATTATACCCATATTTAGTGTCGCTGTTCTAATTTAGTTGACCTTCTTTCAGATAAAATAACTTTTTAAGAAACCGTTTAAACTGTTTAAAACTTTTAATATATAACCTTTACTATACATACTATGTTTTTAATATTTAACCTTTACTATACATACTATGTTTTTAATATATAACCTTTACTATACATACTATGTTTTTAATATATAATCTTTACTATACATACTATATTTTTTAGGAAAAATAAAATTTAAAAAAAATATATATTTCGCTTAACGATTAAATCAACAATCGCTTAAAAGTGAGCTAAAGTTGACCGAGAAATAAGTTGACCGGTAAAATAGCCTAAACTTAACCTTAATTTCTGAAATACAGGGAATAAACCGACTGAGCCACCATTAAATTCAATAACTGCAGATGCCATAGCAGTTATAAAGACACTATTACCTATATAAACTCGCTTCGGGCACCGTGTTCATATCAAATTGTTGAGTGACTTGTTTACATTGTGTGCTTTACCGTGCTGAAATTTTTGTAAAAGTGTGCCTGCTCCAAGATCTTTGTGAGAGAAGACAGGAGCAATAACTTCAGAGACACCCTTATCAATACTCACTGTTTCTTTGTAAGTTTTCTTAAATTATTCAAGGTTCTAGACTTCAAATATAAATTTTTCATTTTGTTAAAGTAAACGACAGCAACATAAGTTGGATGTCACTGAGTGTTATCTTTAAAAGTTATAGTGGTTAAGTGCGTATGGATTAATACAGGGCAATAAAAAACTTAAATATTTCTTAAAAATTCCAAATTTACAAAATGTATTTATTTAAATATTAAAGAACGGCCATTCTTGCAAAGCAACATCGCATTTACATTTATCACAATAGCAAGATGTTAACACAGCAGTCATTTTCAGATAACATGTTTATCCATATTTATATTTTTCTGTTTTCGTAACGTAGGATACCATATTACATACCTATCGAGCTAGAGAATATTGAACCAAAATTTCGTCAATTTATCGCTAGCCCCAATTATCCTCACAACTTTAAGATTCAGTCATTTAGGACCATTTTACTTTTTCAAATTTATTTAAGATAAGAAATACAGAATATTTCTTTTCAAAGATACTTCTCTCTAAATTATGAACTCCTATTAACTTTATTGATCTATTTTTTAGAGATATGTTAATCTAATAGGTATACGCAATTTTATATAATCAATTTCTTGATTACAAAGATATTTTTGATAGTATGACTACCTCAAATATTCTTGAAACATAAAAGATTTCCCAGGGTAAATTATTGTGTTCTCCCAACACGAAAGGTTATTATTAACAGCTGGCTTCATATAAGGTCCAATAACCATACTACCCAACGATTTGTTGCTGAAAAGTGTTTTTTCGAAAACTTGTAGGACAATACTTGTGCTTTGGATGCCACTGTTGTCTTTTCTCGGTAGGTGGAAACTGAACCGCTTATCGAATATTATTATATCACCTGTACCAATAGCGCTCATCTTTTGTGTACAGTACTCAATGTTTCCAATGTATAACGTTGCTCGAAGAAAACAATCTAAACGCATTGAAAAATGAAATAAGAAAGTTTTGACAGTTTTGAAATTCATGGGCGCAATGAATTCATTTAATTTTGCTTTCACTCTTCTCTATAGAGCTCGCACTGTTACGTAAAAAGTGAAAAAGTGTTGAGTTGATACTTGTGCCTGCTGGAAATAGTTTTCTTTTTGCTTTTTTTCAATTTATTTTTATATCTATTTTTTAAATTTATAGTTTCTACTAGTCACAAACAATAAAATCTAAAATTTTTTTGTTTATTGTACTACGTTAATACTAATAACGTTTATTAAACTATTGAATTAAGTTGAGTAACATCAATCGTAGCTTTTTTTATAAGTGAAAAAAAACTAACACAGTTTTCGAAGATGTAACTTATTTTTTTCTTTTTAATATTTATGTGGCGCATATTTCGAATTGCATAGACCGCCTGGATTTTACCTCGTTGTATTCAAATTTCAATAAGATAGTACCTACTACTCTCCTCTCTTTCGCTTTTCAAACAAACCATTCACCACCCTGTTAATTTGGATGTGAAATATTCATTGCAGTTGAATTCATAAATTGAGAAGAAATTTTACAATGCAAAAATTAATAAAGGCTAACCTTTGCTAGTAGGTTGGAGGCCTGTAACGGTGTTGATCTTAGCATGGAGAAATTGATCTTTTTGTTCCCAGGTCAAAGAACCCTTTAATGTGCCATACAATGTTTGGGTTGGCTGAAATAGCAATGCATAAAATTTCTTTTACGATTTTTAGTACGAGCTTCAAAGACTCAGGTGCTGTTATCAGTGTGCTTGAAAAGAAATCCAAAATTATCTCCGATTCTAATGATGTTTTTAAGCTCCAAACTTTAATCAAATAATTAATAATAATAATAATAATAATTTATTTAAAATTACTCTAAAAATATTTATAATAGTTGTAAAGACATTTTTTTATTTAATATCATAGTATACCATGTAAGTTTAACTAGGTTTTTAAAAATGTTGCGTGTTCTTAAATTGACAAAAATAATTTAAAGGCAAGAATAATTTTCAGATGAAATTTTTGGAATAAATGTAAACCGTCATCTTAAAAAATTATTTTGACGTCTGGTTAGAAATGTAAACCGTCATCTTAAAAAAGTATTTTGACGTCTGGTTAGAAATGTAAACCGTCATCTTAAAAAATTATTTTGACGTCTGGTTAGAAATGTAAACCGTCATCTTAAAAAAGTATTTT
>JAUZNK010013380.1:0-22907 GCA_035046665.1 Euphysa ruthae | reverse complement strand
ATATTAGGTTTTTTGACAATCTGCATTTTGTTTGAATATAGTTTACTATCAAATAAAATAAATGATTCTCTTTTTTATATGAAGAAGAGTGGGATTTCTAATTCTCTTTACTTGGAAAATAACATTTCCAGTTCTGTTTTGCATTTGAAGAAGAGCTTGTCTTATTCAGAACCAAAACTGAAAAATTATAATTCCAAAATCAAATGTAATATCAGATTGGGTAATAAGAAAGAATTTGATGTTATTGGATTGATCTCTTTACCTGGTTCTGGCAATACTTGGGTAAGAAATTTAATTGAGCAAGCAATCGGTGTTCTTACCGGCTCGATATATAATGATAAAGATTTATATAAAAACTTACTAGGAGAAATGCGTGACCCATTTAATCAAGAAACAATAGCAATGAAACTTCATCCTAATCATTTTGATTACTATCTTACCAAGTTTGAAAAAATGAAAAAACAGAAAAGACAGACGAATGAATCTTTAACTAAAATTGAAGGATGTATATTTATTGTAAGAAGTCCTCGTGATGCTTTTTTAGCAGAATATATGCGCAAATTCACATCTGACCATGTTGGCATAATAGCTAATTTACAAAAACATCTAAAAAATTCGAAACGGTGGAAAGATTATCACAATAGAGAATCAGGCATGATTTTCGATCATATTAAGAAGCTAGAAAAGTATTGTAAAAAAAAATGTAATGCAGAAATATTCCCGATCATTTATGAAGATTTGAAAGAATCTGAAGAAAAATTGATAAGTGTCATGAAAAATGTCACCAAATTTATAGCTAAGGTAAATAATAAAACGATTGATTTTCGTGAAAATTGCTTAAAAAGGAACTTTGAAGGAAGTTATCATCGAAAAACTGAGCGGGATTGGGATGTAGCTAAATATTTTTCAGAATCTGCTATAGAATTGCTAAATCAAAATGTGGTAAATATAAATGAAACTTTTCATGGCGTTTTACCAGGAAGTTATATAATGCAAAATAATATACGTGCAAACCAAAAAGCTGATAGCAAGAATTATTTGAAAAAAGAAAGTGCAAATTTGTACAAATCTTTCAGAAATTTGCTCTATTGAAAGTTTTGAAAAATATTAAGATTTACACTTACAGTGAAGTCATGATTTTATCTATATATAGAATAGCAAATAATAAATTCAAACATTGTGTCATTTTCTGGACAGTATTCAAATTTCTTCAAAAAAATTAAATTTTTCTTTTTGCTATTAGCTAAAAATATCGGTTGGAGAATATTGTTTTATTATTTTAATGTAATGTAATGTAATAATTTATTAACGTTAGTCAAAAATTATTCTCCTTATAAAGTTTTACGTCCATTTTCCATGCTAGCATGGGTTAGAAGGCTTTATTTATGGCACTCCATGACAATCTATCCTGCACCAATGCTCTTCGAATCCCTTTCTGCTTGAGGTCATTTTTAACAATATGTTCCTAAGCAATATGTGATCTACCCTTCCTGCGGTTCCCATTTACATCTATTCCTCTTGATTTCTTAAGCCAGTTATCGTTATCAATTCTTTTAACATGGCCAAACCATCTTAATCTACTTTTTTGAAGTACTCCTCTAACACTTTCTAGAGCACTTTTTTCATGTAGCTCCTGAGAAGATTTCCTATCCTTCAATATCATCTTACCATCATCATAGTGTTTCTCTCTAATCTGTTCAGGTCACTTTCCTTAACTTCCCAAGTCTCGCCACCATAGGCTATGATCCTTCTTACACAAGCATTATAGAGTCTACTTCTTGCCTGTAGTGAGAGCGCTTTAGCAGTTAACAGTGGTAAAAGTTCTCTAAACTTTTTCCACCCACATATTATCCTAGCAACACAACTTTCCTCTGCACCACCACCCGCACTAATCATGTCTCCTAGATAGCAAAACTTGTCGGAGGAACCATTACCTACAACCACTGGATCCATTGGTTGTCTATCAGGTAAAACAACACCCTCTGAACATACTCTACATTTATGATCCTGTATAACAGTCATTGTACCTCTTATAGCACTACAACGCCTATGCACTAAAAATTGTATTACAGAATAAATAGACTAATATAAACCAATCAAATTTTCACTCTTTCAAAATAAATAGAAACAATTATAGATTAAAACAAATATATCCAAACTTTCAAAGAATAATTTGCTACAGACTATAATTTTATGTATATAAATGTAGTCTTGTTTATCTTACTTACATATAGTACACTTGCATATGTTCCCTGACCATTTCTTAATACTTGGTTTAAATTTTTCAACTATACTTGTTAATTCATACTCATTTAGAAGTAGATTCCTGAGTATACTAGCTTTAAATATAAGAGAATTGGTACCATATTTTATTTTTTCTAAGAAGAACTTGTAAAAGTATTTGTCTTTCTTTCAGTTCGAAAAAATCACTGACTATTTTTGGATTCTTATTATTAAGTGATTTAATGGTCTTGGTCATTAGAATCTGTAGGTTTTTAGTATGAATCTTAACAGTATTTTCAGTTTGAAGTAACCCCTCGAAATTCTGAGAGAAGTTTTCTTGAATACCTGTAAGTGCTCTTTTTTTTCTAGCAAAATATCCAGATAAGAGGACAGTATGCCAAATAGGGAAGAATATAGGCATTTACTGTGGACCTGGCATGTATAAAGCTCATGCTTCTACGCATACGGAACGCTTGACTAAATTTATTATTTGCAGTTTTACATATATTTTCAATGTGTTTAGAGAAGTTTAGCTTATGGTCAATTGTTACCCCTCTTAATTTTATTTAGGTTGCACTTTCAAGATTATTCCCATTAATATGTAATGTGATTTGTTTTGTAACACCTAGAGACATAGTTTGGAACTTAGAGGGGTTGACAGAAATGTTGCTAATACAGAGAATATTCCAAGGAGCAGGGTCATCCTTTTCCTACTGGATCATTTGTGACAGGTGTACGGGTTTTAATGTCGCATAATTTAACATGCCAAAGACAAACAAGTATGGGCATAACATAGGCAGATAAATTATCTATAAATGATTGTCAAAATTATTATAATATACATAAACATGAAAACAAAAAATATACACATTCTGTCTGTAAGGTAACTCAACAGTAAAAATAAAACCTTAAGCTGATAAATAATGATAAAGCCCTCTTGTACTATCTACTATGCCCCCTAGCCTCCTCCCATCCTATGCCCTTCAGTGCCCTCCGGGAACACCCACCATGGTTGGGTGTGCCGGAAAATATTTTGATTCATGTATGTGTCTAGATTAGCGATTGTTGGTAAATTAACAAATGATTATTAATTTGAATGTGCGGGAACAGAATAAAAAAAAATCCTATTCAGCTTTTAACTTTTTGATATATTATATATTATTATATTATCTAAATTGAGTGCAATGATTTTTTTAAAAATAGACTGGGGATATACCAGCAAAATTGGGGTAATCTAAAAAAAAATATATCAAGATGAAACTTTCTGGAAGTGTTCGATAATATGTGCGTGATAAATATATCAAAAGACCACGTAAGTTTGAGGGTTGGAAGACCCCATATATTTGGCCCAAATGGTAATATGCTTTAAATTTCAGTCAAAAATTCAACAATTTTAGATATTATGGTCATATTACATATTATTTTTTTGTATTTTTTATGCTAATTGGCTTTTACACACCCTCTTTTTTATTTTTTTATTTATTGATGGATAATATATTATAATATTGATAATAGAAATTTGAACTTATTAAAAGATGACCACAAATGGCAGGGCTCGAACTGGAGGTTTAGTGCATTTAAAGCGTTTGACCTACCTGAGCAACATTTGATTCCACATCAAATAATCTAGGACATGTCACCCAAAAAATTAGATTAACAACTGGTGAAAATTTGAGGATCTAATTATGGATCGCTCAATAATTATTTGCATTTGAAATTTTGCTGACTCAGCATACTTTTGATTTGGAGATTTTTGTTCCCTAGCGCACAGTGCCAGATAAACATTATTATTTTCAGAAAATACATGCAAAAAATATAAAAATTAGCATGATACCATTTTGAAGGGCAAGGAATTCAAAAATAACACTATAAGTGTATATAAACCAACAAAAAAAGAGTTATGGCTATTTACGAAGTTCTACCACTAAATAAAAAATTCTGCCACTACATGTGTTTGAAGCCATTATTGTTTCTTAAAACTACATATATCGAAGTACGTTTCTAAGTTTCATTTGTTTTCTATCAAAGGTTGGTGTTTTACAGGTAATTACAAGATATTCACCTCTGAAGAAATCAGCATCAGCATAAACTACGTCTGAAAAAGTCAATATTTTCAGAAATATAGATATTATTCAGCTGAAAATTTTTAAGTTAAATTTTGAACAGTGAGGAATTCAAAACATCACTTAAAATGTTCATACACTGACAAAAAAGATGTTTAATTAAGATAAATTAATTATTTTTAAAAAACTTGATTTTTTTATGTTCCGAATGTTTTTGAATTCTAAATACATGTGTAATTTTAAATCATTATAAAATATTTTCTATGTTTTTAGATTACGTTGTTATTAATATTAAAATGAAATAATGGATGTAGAAAGTTGCAGTAGAGTATTGGAAAATTGTTAGATGTAAATTGTAAGTCTGGCATTGTAGCTTACATACAATGGAAATATCACCTGTTAAATTTTATGGCAAGAAATAAACACGACTTAAAGCTAAACAAAAGTTGAACAAAGTTACGAAAAAGGCATGGCATCTATTTAATGGTTGTTTTGGAGTTGCTTCAGAAGAACAACCTGGTCTGTAAATCACATGAAAACCATAATTTTACTTATAGAAATACTGATGTAAAAGAAAAACTCATTACAACAAATTATCAAGTAAAAATAACTAAATAACTAAATTGACTATAACAATATTTTGTACCCTCAAACTAACATACCTAACACAACAATATACATATTCGTTGGCTCAAGAAAACACTTTCTTGATCTGATATCAGATCGTTGAGAAATGTAAATTTGGTGCCATAAGTCCACATTTGCCGTTGACCTCAAGCTTTATTGCGGCACAGAAATTGCCGCTGTTGATTTAAAACTGTCATTAAAGAGTCTCACCTGCAAAAAATTGCCGCCACCCAGTTTTTCTAATTCAGAGGGCTGCTTGGGTTCTAATGTAAATTCTTGACACTGCAGTGTAATTTGAACCTATCAACTGATTTAAATAACTTTTTGAGGAAAGTATTCCTACAAATTTTTGAGGATGATCAATTCATCCAAATTACTACAAATTTTGCATACCTGAAGACAAGTTAATTAATTTGGGATTCTCCAAAAATTAAGAAATAAAAGATAAAGGATACTTAACTTAATAACGAGAACTTTTTGCAATTATTTTAATCAAGAATTCAATATTTTTAAGTTTCACGGGGACTAGAACTAATCATGTCACATGAGGGTCCTTAGAAAAGACAAGCAATATTTTTGATAATGTTGAAATGGCAGCTAATTTGAAAAATGATCTGCACTTTGTTGGTTGAATTTGGAGAAAAATGGTTGGTATCATTCAATGCTTCAAAAAAGTGATCCTCTTGACTGAATTGAAAAACTTATACTCAACCTTGTTGGTCCTGATCTTTGTTTGAATATTCCATCATTTTCTCATGTATTTCTGTGGACAATTTTCTGGTGATTTGAAAGAATTAACATCTTTACTTTCTCAAGGATCACAAGGTTTTCATCTGCTATCCATCCTTTAACAGCACAGATCCCTAAATTTCACAAAAACTTTTATTCATCAAGCTTCTTCCCATGTGCTGCTCACTTGTGGAACTTTTTGCAGTCTGATTGCTTTCCTTCATATTATGATCTGAATCCTTTAAGTCGAATTTCGACCAATTTCTTTCTCAGTTTGTGACCTGCTTTATCCTAATTCTTGTTTTCGTTTTTTGTAATACCTGCTTTATCTTTCTAGTGTTTTAGCTTTTAGTCTTGCAGAAAGCGACTAGTTTGAAAAAAATGTGTCAGCAAATTCATGAGCTTTTTCAAGAAGAATTGGACCATTGATTGGAATGTTGTTCCCACGGATTGATATGTACCACTTTAGCAAGGCTCAATTAATGTTTTCTTAAATGTCAACTTTTACCCTTTGTCAACGTATTGATGAAGTTAAATGATTCATATATTTTATCTTTGTTCTTTTTCCATGTAAAAATGGTTATACTTGGTACTTCAAACCTGGCTGAAAATTTTTTGGAGAGCTTCCCTTCTTATAAGTTCTTGCAAAGCTTCATAATTTCTTTGCAGAGTAACTTTGGCGTACTTTCGTTGTCATCTCAAAAGTTAAAAGGCATATAATAAATTTAGATATAAATTAACAAAAACAAAGTCGAACGTCTGCAAATCAACAGAAGCAAAATCGAGCGTCAAGAAACCAACAAACTTGAAATGAACGGTCTATTGTTGGCCAGGTTTCTTCAAAACTGTTCATTGATAACATATAATATATGCTTAAACGTGACTGCATGGTATTTGTTTCAATCTATTTCGAATTACATGAACAAATATAGCTCAAGGGACTAAAAAAATCATTTGGTTTAAATGAGTTTTCAAATTATGTAAGTTTGAACTATAGGAGTTTTTGTTTGAGAATTTTTCTGGAATTTCTGATGCGATCAACAGTTTTTTTCGATTTAGATGATATTTTGAACTACGGAAGTTTGGAGTTCTGCTGTATTTTCAAACAGGCACAAAAATACAGGATCGGAAAATCCTAGTTGTGCATCCTATCAGTTTAATTATTAAATACCGTGGAACACAGTAATAAAATAAAGTTAGCAAATTGGACACGTGAAACATACTTACTCATTCTTTTGGTGACCTTTAAAAAAATTTTTGTTGTGCTATTCACCTCTTCAAAAACTTTCAACACTGACCACATGATAATCTTTATTATCATGTGGATAATAAATTTATATTAATTTAAATTTAAATTAATTTCACATTAGGGTTAACTTTTTATATAATTTTAAATTAATGACAGTTTCTTTTGTCCTCTATTTTTGTGTTTTTACCTAGTTACCAGTATCATACCTTAAGTGGATTAATTTTCACGTGGATAAAATTTCGCATCTACACTGGGATTAGAACAAAATTAAGGACAACCAAAGAATTATTGCAAGAAACCCTTCTCATCTCATTTTTAACTAAAAGAAATTTATCTTAAAATTAAGGAATAACATTTGATATGCATGTGACATTGATTTTCCGAAAAAGCGACCTAATTTATTTTGGATAATTAAAAAATATTTGAGTCTGACAACCGTATTTCGTAGGTTTTTGTTGTATTCTAATTATCTGACGGAATGATTAGAAAACAAACTGTCAGAAGATAAAATGAATAAAAGGCGAAAAGCCGTAAGATAAATAATCAGAAGAAAAATAGTCAGAAGACTAACATTTTTAAGAACACAAGTGTCATAAAACAGACAGTCAGAAGAAAAAATGAATAAAAGGCGAAAAGCCGTAAGATAAATAATCAGAAGAAAAATAGTCAGAAGACAAACATTTTTAAGAACACAAGTGTCATAAGACAGACATTCAGAAGAAAAAATGATTAGAAAACGTAATAAATGGAAGAGAAAATATCAGAAGACAATATGACCAGAAGACAAAATGATAAGAAGAAAAATAGTCGGAAAACATAATTTTGGGAGACAAAACATCAGAAGACAAACTGATAGATATCCATTGAGGACTGTGAGTCAATCACATGAATAAACAATGTAATGCTTTCTATATTCAAAGTGCTTGCATTTGATTGCTCTCGCATTAAACAATCTTGTGATGTAAAACTATGTAAGTATGGCATTGCTTTTAGTTGAACTAGCTGTCTGATGTCTTATTTCATTGCTAGGCATATATAGCTTGCCACATTCTAAAACATATTTTAAATGTCATTTTACCAGGGAATCACCTTAAATATCCACAATATAGAATTTTTTTTTTATCAAAAACATGAAGTTATATCTTTTACAGACAAAAAACGAAATGCAAAAATGCTTGAGATATTGCATTATAATCAATCAAGTTATGCTTTGGAAATTATAAGCTTTTTTGTATTGTAAAACGTATGCAAATTTTAGTAATTTGAAAACAGAAAAGTTTTTTTCCATCATGGAAAATATGCAGAAATAATGACAAACAAACGTGAGATTTTAAAGTAATGCTGGTCATGTACAAAAGATCAAATGCTTAATTGAAATTTCCTTGATGTATTTTGTATACCTCGTGATTTCTCACATTGATATTAAAAACAACGTTTAAAATTTTGATAAGTGATGATAGCGTATAACTTTTGATCAAAAAGAAGTGAAGTTTTCAAATTTTAATTGTACCTGAATATCCCAAATTTGTGTATAAAAAAATCAGGCTTTTGTCTTTTAAAAGCCAAAAACAGAGTGCAAAAATATTTCATTTATCAAAAGTTATGATATTTCAAAAGTTTTAAACAATATTCCTCTTTTTCAGTGGAGCCAAAACAAAAATTTTCAAACTGAAGAAAACAAGAAAATTATCTTTATCAGACAAAGCTTAGTACAAAATATAAACTACTAAATTTATAAAATTATAGTTATACTAGCCATAGTTAAGAAATATACCACATATTTAAAAAAGGTCCAGAATCCAGTTTATCAAACCCTTATTGAAAAAAATAATCACTAAATATCAATGCAGAGCGTTTAGTAGACACCAAATGCAATAAAATAAAAACCATAATGTTACCTTAACAGTTAGTTATTGCTTCACGCTATTTCAGTTATTTAAAAATTAAAATTAAATAATTTAATAATTAAATAAGTTACTTTTTTTTAGGGTTAAAAATAACACAATAGCTCTACGGATACGTACGAACCTCGTACATAAACTTTTTTGAATTTAGAAAGAAAATGAAAGTAGATTCTGAGCCTCATACTCCTCCGCATCACTTATAAAGAAATTAATTAAACCCCCTTTAACTGTCCCCATTTGAAAATAATTTTTTATCGTGAATATTTCTGGAGTGCGGACCTTGCGATTCACATCATTACTGTATTTCATGAACTGTATTTTATACATAAATCGCATGTATGTATGGACTATAATGCACGTTGTAGGAGATGGCTGTTTTTCTCCAGATAACAGGATGCCAAATTTCAGCAAGATTTTATGATGTACGATTCTTATCATTGGATTGATTGAACGCATGAATAGAATTTTTGATTTTGCATGAAATTAGGTGCGATTTAGTGTGGATTTCTTACCCAAGTCAAGTGCGTGGTTTTTTTTTCCAGCATTGATGAGATATTTTGTTGTTTTGGCTGGTATTTTTTACTGTTTGTGAATGTTTTTTGGTTCCATTAATGATTTAACATTTAGATTCATCAGTACATACTGAATAATAATTTTTACAAGAAATACGATATACTGGGTTGTCTTTTTTTTTCAATAAGATCAAGAGATTTTTTGGATGCGAGAGTAGTTTGAAGAGTTGGGTATTTTGAATATTACGTTGAGGTAGCTGATATCTTAAAGTTATTTTAAGGGTTGGGATGTAAGGTATGCAGATAGGATAGGTGTTGTTTTCAACTTTGATAAATTTTGTGACTTTTTTTTTTTTTTTGCCTAATTTAAAAACTATATTAAACTCAATTTTCTTGTATTTCTTATAAAAAGAAAGAAATGTATAGATTAGTATTTTTTTTAGCGTTTTTTTTTCAGGTAAATCTTTGGGATACTGGTGGACTTGAAGCTTCTGGCATACTTACGAATTCATACTTCAGATGTAGCAAAGGTATGATATTAATGTACGATGTTAAAAGTGACACTACTCTTACAAATTTAATAGATTGGAAAAGTCAGAGCAAAAATTCTCTACCGGAAACTGCTGTTATATTCCTGATTGGTACTAAAATTGATTGTAACCATTTCGAGAGGAAAGTATTCCCAGAAAATTCCCTTGAATTTGCAGAAAAATTAGGAATTCCTTCAGAACATGTTTTTGAGATTTCAACTGCAAAAGCCTCCAAAGAAGAGTGGCAGAGTCTGTGGAGATCGATTTCAACTATATTTATAAATACAGAATTGGAGAATAAAAATAATGATAGCAAAAATAAGTCTGCTAAGTACCGCAATGAGGGCACCAACATAACATTCAGATCCGCTAAGTCCGATAATGATGCTTCGTGTGGTTGCTAGAATAATTATGCATGATAATGGGAAGGGTGATATGAGGGGTTTGGAGAATAACGTGGCAGTATTGTGTTATAATGTATGTTTCTTAAAATATGCACATTGATTGATGCTCTGGTGTGGGTAAAATTTTTTTTGTTCAAAAATAAGAGTGTAAATATTGCTATTACCGCTAGAAGTTTCAACAGGATGAAAACACAGCGTCAGTTACAATCTATGGACCCTGAAGCTTCAATTACATCACCCACATCTTTTTGTTCTTTCATTAACTGTTTTTTTTTTATGAATTTGAATTATGATTGTTTTTGAAGAAGTAAGAAATATATTTTACAGATAATAGAAGACACTCTTTGTTGCTAATAGATGTACAGCCATATTAAGCTTTTAGCTAAACTTTAATAACAGTTCACTTTGCCCTAATTCTTACCTTTGGGTAATTCAGTTTTTTAATTTTGCATGAACTTATGGGGCAATAAGGACATATTGTGACTTGCTTAACTACCTGTTATTGGAAATTTTAATTCTCTGTCATGACCCTTAAATAATGTTTCAGTTGTCAGATTTTAAAATATTTCTTAGGTAGAGTGGGCGTTAATGATTGTTAGGTAGAATGGGTGTTAAATTGTGCTGGGTAGAGTGGGCGTTGATGTTTGTTAGGTAGAGTGGGTATTAATGTTTGTTGGGAAGAGTGTGGATTGAAATTTTTCAATGAAATTGATTTTGTTTTTATAATGCAAATTTTAATCTTTATCTTGTATTGATAGGGATTTTTTAGTTACAATATAATTTTGCAAGATTTTAAGCGTCTATACAGTTTTTATAGTCTGCAAAATTGCATCTGGATAGTTGAAAAATAGTTCTGTACACAATGACTTCCATAAGTTATTGAAATATCTAAAAATTCATTTAAAATAACCAATATGAAAAAGGCTAGCTTTTAAACCGATTTCTTCATTGAAATTATAGCTTATTTTGAAATGCAACATGCAACGTGAAGTACACTTACGATGTACATAATGCTGAGAATTTCACTATATGTGATTTTTATGCTTAGTTTGGTATTCAATAAAAAAACATTTTTTAATATAAATTTTTTCTCTTATTGACATGTGTCTGTTTTTACATGTGTCTGTTTAGTTTTACTCTGCAAACATCACAAAATTTTTTTTGGAAATATACTGCTTTTCGTTAATATGGCAATTTGTTAATTTTCCAGTGTCTTAAGCAGGTATGATAAATAGAATTTCTGTGATAATTCTTTATTATAAAGGAAAATTCAGGTGATCTCATTGTGGGTCTTGATACAGTTGTTCTAAAAACGAGTCATATAGAAATTTCTATTTTTATAAATAAGTTTGAAAATGCATAGTGTAAAAAAACATTTCTTTTTTTTTTCAATCATTAAGTTTACTACTTTTTGGATTTATGTTTATATTTATATTTACTATTTTTTGGATTTATGTTTATATTTACATTCTCAGATGGTCTAGATGTTTTCAATGTCTAATCTGTATAATAGAACATTTAATAGAACATTATAAATTTTTTATTCCAGTTTGCACATGTAATAGCAAATAGTCAATAACAATGTCGTCAAATGTTTATTAAATTGAGACAAATAAGATTTAATTGAATATTTGGTCATTTAGAAGGAATAAGTTTCTCATTTGATTTTAGTGCGTTGAACAGCCTGTGTTCTCGCACTTCTCGATCCCTTTGAAATGCACTCCTTTTTTTTTTTTTTTTTTTTTTTTTTTTTTTTTTTTTCTTTTTTTTTTTTTTTTTTTAATGATCTGAAAGTAAATTTGTTTGTCTTTTTTAAACAAATACCTAGGTGTTGAATTGATATGCAGTTTAAGTGTTATTAAATTGTTTTATTTAAATGCAAGTGTCAGTTGTTGAATTTTTTTCTTTTCTATATATAGCATATTGTAATTTAATCATAATCGTCGTAGCCCGAATGTTATTTCTTTGATCAGTTAATTACCAGTATTCAATGTTATTTTTTTGTTTTTGAAAATGATTTTACGAAGCAGTTTCATTGAAAGTGAGATTTTTTCATATTAAATTACTTGTTAAAGAATTTAAAAGAACTCATATCAACAAAAAATAACACATGGCTAGAGATTTAAGTTTTGAATCAAGTTTTACGTGATTGATATTTTGTTATTTTGGTTATTTCATATTTTAAATTTGCTTGTTTTTATAAAATAGAAACCATATTTTCTTAAAAAAAACTTACATCTTCACATTGTAATATTATAAATATATACTTTTAGCCCTTGATGAATAATATTTTTGTATATTTTTTATTAAATATTCAAGATAACATTAATTTATTTTTAAAGAATAATTTCAAAATTTTTAAGAAGCAAGCAAGTATTGTAATTCTTGAAATTCTGTAAAGTAAATGGAAGGATGTCAGACTTAATGGTATGGTATCAAAGTTTTTTAATTTTTAGAAAAAAATTAATTTTTATGTAATAGTCCCGTAATTTTCTGTTTTAGATCCAAAACAAGTAAAAAAAAAAATCAAGAAAATGACTTATTTTCACTTTTATTAAGAATTTTGAAATATCGGTATGTCAGCTTTGAAAGTTTTTTCACAAAAACTTCTTGTTTTCCTTTTTCTCCGAAAATTGTATTCTGCAAAGAGTTTTTTCTCTCAAAATAAGTCAAATTTAGGATAAAAATTTACAATTTTTTTTTCAAGAAATTTTTTGCTGAAATTTTGTATGATAAGAAGTCTAAAATTTGATGGTTTTGGCATTTCATTCATTAAGA
The DNA here is from genome assembly GCA_035046665.1 of Euphysa ruthae. Taxonomy (NCBI): domain Eukaryota; kingdom Metazoa; phylum Cnidaria; class Hydrozoa; order Anthoathecata; family Corymorphidae; genus Euphysa; species Euphysa ruthae. Next base: position 9,888 of record JAUZNK010013380.1, on the reverse strand, counting down.
CAAGTCGACTTGGTTTTAATTTATTTCATTTCATGTTTTTCATTTATTTCTCGAAAAAATTGTTATTATGGGAAGCTCAAATTTTTTATATTTTTAAATTTCTATTTTTAAATTTTTCTGATTGAAGATTGTAAATAATTTTATTTGGGAGTTCATTTATAAATATAATTGTAATATTAAAATTCATTTATAAATTTAATTGTAATATTAAAATAATATATTAGGATGTTTTTAAGAGTTTTATAGAGGTCTGTGTTCAAAATTGCCTTTTTTAAATTTATTTTTTTATAATAGTTCTGTTGAACTATTGAAAGATATATTTTTTTTTTGGATAGAGAATTATTGGATTATAATCTAGGCTAATTTGATTTCCTTTCAAGTAGTCCAGGATTTTATAAAACAAGCCCTATTTGATTTAGATATAATGATACTCTGGTAAATTTTTCTGTGAAATTTTTCACGTTATCTTCATTTTAGCTTTTGTTGTTTAACTATTAAAATCAACCTTATATATTGATATTTTGACTGCAAGAAAAACATAGCTTTTGAAATTAAACTTAACCCTTTCGATACCAAGTATACATCGAAATTCGGGAATCTTAGTTACCGAGTCGTTTCCATTAAAATGACCAAGGCCATATATGCAAGGTAGAAAAATCTAGCTTAGATTCAAATTATGTATGGTTTTACATAAATCGCTAACGAGAACGCTTTTATTTACTTACATCGCTGACGAGAACGCTTTTATTTACATACATCGCTAATGAGAACGCTTTTATTTAGTTTAAATTTTTTTGTTTTTAAAACCATGGTTTTAGTTTGATTTTGTATTTTGTATAGACTTTGAGATTTTTGTTTCATTGCAAAGACTAACACTTAGGAAGCAAAAATGAACTCTACCGTCAGCTAGTTTTTTATCACTGCCAGACAGTTATGATAAAGCATAAAAGCTCACAATAGGAATATTTTGGTGGAGCCATTTCACTGTACAACAAAAAATGTTAGAAGATCCCTTCGGACTTACCTTTCACAATGCGTCTTCTTAATTCAATCCATGACAGGACAAATTTTTGCGATCTTTGATAAAACCACAAAATTTGTAACAATTATTTATTTCAGATTTATAAAAGTATTTTAAACAAAAAATCTGCATGAAGAATATTTGTTTTTAAGAAATATAATATTTTTAGCCTGGAAAATGCATTAACCTCTTCAATTTTCTGTAATAAAATAAAAGTAAAAGATATTTGATTTGTATTAACTTCAGGTCAGAGGTATTCACTTTTAAAAAAATATATGGTTTAGATCACTTTTTTTTTTTTTAGATTACACATTTGATTTTTGAAAAAAAGTTCACATTAATTTGTAAGAATAAAAACTGTTATATTGAATATGGCCTTTAACACTAGCCTTACCTATAAAGTAATAATATACCATTAGCTAAATAATTATCTGTGTTGGAGTAGGAAAAAACCAATGTTTTTTCTATTTTCCAATTAGTAGGTCTAACTCCAATAATATTATGCCAAAAACTCTTTCAGTGTCTGTGTGACCAAGGTGTAATGAAAACTCAAGGTTGTGGTTAATATTTGGCCAGTGTTTAATGAGTGCATTTTCACTAAACAACAGCAATGTTTTAATTTGTATTATTTGTGCTTTGAGTTATTTCTCTAAATAGCTAAATAGGCTAATGAAAATCTCCATGGAAGTGTATTTTATTATACAATTTTTTTATTATCTTGTCTAACCTGAAATTGTAAATTATGGTAATATGCTAATACAAAACAAAACCAATGAAACGAAGGGTTTGCGATCAATTGTTTATGATACCCCATGGTCTCGAAATCTCAGGGTTGACATCTGGCGGGGGATAACCATGTCTTATGGCCAGGTTGGGGTCTTCAGCCTTAGATTGCAACCTTCCTAGTGATGGTGTCACAATAAAAACATATATTTCCTTGATCTGTAAAACAGGGTGGATGATAGGAAAGGCATCCGGTCCGTTAAAATCATGCCAAACTCATATGATGGTACAACTTTCTAATAATCTCAACTGCGTAGCGCAGGATAGATTGTTACGGAAGAGTACCATATATAACCCCGTCTTACCCATGCTAGCATGGAAAATAAATGTAGTTTATTTGTTAATATTAAATAAAATTTTATGCTCAATTCAAAAGGATTCATTAGAACCAGTGTTGATCAAGAGTAGTGATAAATCAAGATAAAGCCTTGGGGTATTAAGCATCAGAGTGCATTGGCAATGGTAGTATTAGGCATTTGCCAACACCCTTAACTCCAGTGTTTGATAATTTTGGTCATTTGTCATCTGTAACGCTTTGATCATTGCTCAATGATCAAAGCGTTAAAATATTTCCGATGATATAAAACGTAAAAATAAGAAAAAAGAAAAAAAGTTAAACCCCCTTTTTTTTCCAAAATGAAAAAGAAAGATAAACTTGTAGTTTTTCTGTAGTGGTTATGTTTACAAAGTTTGTCTGAACAGGTGTTGTGTTTGTACAGACTCATATTGTTAGTTAGAAATTTCTAATTTAGGCTATTAGGCCTCAATTGGGAAATTTCTCTTACCAGAGTAGGGGATTTGTGGGCCTGCTTCGAAGGCCTCAGGTTGCCTTAAAATTTTATAGTTTTGACATTTTTATAAATGATAAAACAACTTGTTTGTTAATAATCAGATTCACTTTTCATTCCCTCGCATTTTATTAATACCAATCTTATTTATTATCGCGGAGAACTGAAGTTTATTTTTTGAGGAAAGTCTGGAAATGTTTTTATGTATATATGATTAAAATCAAATATCTTGGTGGTGGGTTTGTCAGTTGATCTTTTTAGGCAAGTTTGATTGTTACGATTATGCATATAAATAGGGGGAGAGGCATATATAAGGATATAATTACATTTGTTTGTTTTTTACTAAAGGAAAAAAACTGTAAGTTATTCTTTAAGTAAAATAAACACACTTAAATGCTTCAAAAATCTTTTGGGTTTAAGCAAGTTTTTTATATTAAGAAAAAAAAATTGACATGATTCCATATCTAAATAAAATAACATTTATTTTAGAGCGTTGTTGATGTAATTAATTTTTGGTTTGAAATATTGTTTATTTTTAACCCAGACTGACTGATTGATAGACAATTATGCACAAAATTCTAATGCATATATAAACTATAGACCATTTTTAAGCAAAAAATTAAAAAAAAAAAACATTTCTTTACACTATTGGTCATAACTTCTGTTATATTAAATTGTAAAAGTTCAGTGAGTTCTCATTTTTTTTAGCTTATTACAATTGGCTTTTCAAAAAGAAAAAAAATATATATATTCATCCCATCCATACTCACTAAATATACACCATATATGAAAAAAAAAAAGAATCAAGAAAAAAAAAAAGCTCATAACAAAGGTAATTTTTAGAAGAATTGAATACAAGTAAATGTGTGTTATTGAGATGTGCTATTGTTAGAAGAATTTAATACAAGTAAATGTGTTATTGAGATGTGCTATTGTTCCAGGCACATGTATAATAATCAAATGTAAAAAGTCCATAAACATTTAATAGCTTCTAAAAATCCAACTCAGTTGAGTTGTCAGGCTTTACAACATCAATTCCTGGCAAGATTTAATATTGGTAAAGGATGCATATTATCTCCAAGTACATCCCATTTGCCTGTTTGTTAATATCAAAACCAGGAGGGGTGTTTTTAGATATATTAGAAGTTTTAAAATTTACTGACAACATACTCTTCTCAGTTCGGATAACATCACTGTCTTCTTATAAGATTATTTCACCTTCATTTTCATTTAATTTGTATGAAAAAGAAGTTGAAAGCAATTGCGTTTTGTTGTTGGTTTTTTCCAATGTTTTTAAACTGTCTGAGCAGCCAAACAAATTTTAAATCTACGACAATGCCAAAATTTTCTGAAACAAAATTTAGCACAGAATTCAATAAGATTGGTCTTCAGTCCATTAGAAGTCATTTATCGGTCGAAAATCGCCTGCAAAGTGAAAGCACATGAATGGGATATTTTTATTATATCAAAATCCTGTTCTTTTCCAGGGAAGGCACTCAAGGGGATAATATCTAAGGATTTTTTTATTTGGATGGTAATTTGGAAATTGATTTTTATTTTGAAAACAGACATTATTTGTACTAGATGTTAGATAGTACAAATAAAGTAAATAATGTCTGAGACTTAGAAACTGTCACAAATTTATGTGGTCTGCACTCCGATAAAATTAGTGGTATACATCATAGCATTTGCACATGACCAAAAATAATTTCCAGGTAAAGTATATGCCTGATAGATTTTCATTTATTTATTTGCAGCTCTGATTTCTTGCATAATTTCTTGCATTAACCTTTTTTTAAATGTGGAGAATTGAGAACAATCATCATCATCATCATTCATCGTTCATCATCGTCGTCGCCATCATCATCATCATAACCACAACGATCACAATTATCGCCAAGATTATCACCATCACCATGACCGTCACCATCATCACCACGACCATAATCATGACCATCACCACGTCCATCCTCACGTCCATCATCAATACCATCGCCATCATTACCACAACCATCATCATCACCATTATCACCATCACCACCATCATCATCACCATTATCACCATCACCACCATCATAATCACCATTATCACCATCACCACCATCATCATCACCATCCTCATGACAATTATCATCACCACCACCACCATCATCACAATTCTTGGTTAAACAGCCAACCCATGCTAACCATGTTAGCATGGGTTGAACAGGGTATATTAATCATTCTCTTTCGTCATGTTTTTCTTGGTCTACATCTGGGCATGGGTTCTGCAGCTCTTATGTCTCTACAATTTTTTCCTTCATTGCAGAGGAATTAACTCTCTAAATTTTCTTCAAGTAGAACTTACACTACAAATAACAGGTTTATGTAGGTTTATCATTGGTTTGTAAAAATCAGGGTAAGATTGTTTTTTGAACTTTATGCTTTGCAATATATTAGGAGTTGCTAAATAATTAAATTCATAACAATTCTAAAAGAAATATAAATTTGTTTATTGTATTTATTCTGCAAAAAGTAGCATATGAAACACTATTCTGTAATTTATAAACTTCAGATGTAGGTTTTACTTTGTAAAGAATTAAGCACTAATAACACTTTCCTTTGTTTTAGTAAAATTAAAAATTTAGTATGGAAGAATTACACAAACTTGAGTTACTTTCTCTGGTATCTAAAGTCTGTACAGAACTAGAAAACCATCTTAGTATCAATGACAAAACACTTGGTATGTTTACCACATTACTATTAATTTAAGGTGAAATTAGCTATCATGATAAAGAATGTTAATTTTATATTTAATTCCCGGAAGAAATCTTTGATTTCAAAGTCTTGCGAGTGTTAAAATCCTAGATATTTTAACATTTAAATAATTGACCGTTTTGCTACGTGTCACAGGGTTTTAGTTTATAACTTGAAAACAGAAAAAATTTTGTTTTGTTTTCAAATAAAGAGGAAATTTTAGAAATTATTCTTAAAAGCAATGATCATGATGACTTTGATTTAGGTATACCATCACTAACTGAAAATGAAGTAGTACCACAATCATACGATTCCTTATTTCTTTAGCAGTTTGCTGTAGTTAGGTATTAAATATACAGATTCTATAGATGTATGACCGGACAGGTTGATGATAAAACTACTGATTACAAAGCATGCATGTATAAGGGAATGGTACATAGGAAGAGGATTTGATTATAAAAAGGATGTAGTAGAAGTTTATTTGAGCTGATTAAAGGCCTCAGCTTATTGAACCAGTTCCTCTATCCACTTTGCATAGCTGTCACCATGCCATGAGAAGTTTGATGCTCATGATAAATTTAAGAGAACGTTCTCTTACACATGTATACTGGCACCCTCTAGCTTTGGAAAAGCATTAGTACAGATTCAAATTCAAAACAGTGTAATGGCTTCTGGGAATATATCATAGAGGATTACAAGTTTGACAGATGGTCCAACATTTTGAAATTTTATAGAATTATATGTGACTGACCAAATAACTGCTTTACTCGTAAATGAAGTCGATATGCCAACCAGTTTTTAGCTTCAACCACCATGAATGCGTACACTGCTCTGTAGTAATTTTTTCAGTGCTATGACTGCCATGCCTGTAGTGTACAAATGCAAAAAGGAAGCCTATTGGAAATTAGATACACATTAGCACTTTGCATCTGTCAGTATCAGGTTTACAACCTGAGCTAACCCATGCTAGCATGGAAAATGGACGTAAAACTGTATAAGAAGAAGAATATATATTTTCAGAATGATTGAATAAGGCTTACCTTTCTTTGGTTAAGGCCTTTTTTGTGTTCACTGCAATGTTTAAAAATGGCTATAATTTAAATTCTAACTGGCTTGAAGTCATTGAAATTCGCATGATTATCTCAGATAAATATATTTTAAACATATCTACATATTATTACACTGATGATGATGTTATGGAAAATATGCTTTTTGTTAGATTGTTTTTGTTTTTGTGCTTTACTTTCTTTCTTGGCTTCCATTTTGGATTATTTCACCAATGATCTATTACAAAATACAATTTTTGTGACATTTTTATGTAATTTGCTTTCTAACCAAAAAAGCAAGTCAAATTTTATGCAAAAAAGTTACTGTTTAGGCGTTATGGCAATTTGAATATGGTAGATCATTTCTAGTTTACATTTTATATTTCTCCAAGTGGTATTTTGTGTTCATACTGACATCTAAAAAAGGCCATAATTCAAGTTCTTCCTTTTTTTAAGTCATGAAAATTCACAGAAATGTTGCTATATATGTATACTTTGGTAATATATACACTTTAAGTTAATATTGTTTTAAATAGAATATTTTTCTAAAAGGTTTTTTTTTTGCAAAATGAGGTGTTTTCCTTCTTTTATTTTGGCTGTTATTTTGAGTCATATGGCTAATGACTAAATTTCAATTTTTTGATATATTCACTTTATGTTTTCTGTGTCAGAAAAGAAAAACAAAATATTATGCAAAATAGATAATATTTTTTCAGAGTTATAGCCATTTCACTGCGGTTGGTGACAACATGCTATTTTCCACCTGGGGGTTTACAGTGGAAGTTCATGGTAGTGAAAGGGTTAAACCAGTGGTCTAAACCGTAACAAATGCTACTTACTCAGAAGTAGCAGTTCTGGTTTACAACCAAACTAAAGCTTGAGACTAAATACTCTTTAAGAAAAAATCTAATTGGCTTTTAGTTGGTAGTCATTCGTCAACTTTATTGTTATTATTTTTCTTTTTGCTTGACATGACAGTAATCAAACTTTGTTTGGTGTCCTGTATATAATTATTATAAGATCAACTAGAATATCCTACACAGGTATTAATTATACCATGTGTATTTTTTTATTCTTTAGCTGAGTTTATCATCATGTTGGTGGGAAAAAGTAAAACAGTTGAAAAGTTTAAAAGTAGATTGGATAAAAATGGTGCTGAATTTCCAGTAAGTCAATATATTGAACTTTAAATAAATTTTAATTTTTTAGATTTAACACCACAAATAGGTATTTGATATGCCTAAGAGTTATAGTGTTTTCAGAATTAGCCTAGATTAGGGTTTGAGTAATTTACTTACTATCATTCTACTTGAATACTTTTAATGGAACCAATGTAGTGTTAGGAACGACATCAGACCTGCAAACATCTCAAGGCCGTATGTCAGTCATTCAATCAATTAAATCTTTGTTTTTCCACATTGACACTTACATTTTTTTACTTTTCTACAATTTGAGTTGATGTTAAAGCATTATGCTACTGTACGCTAGGAGGGTTGTCACCAAAGGCAAATCACCATTTCGTAGTCAAGGGAACTGTCCATTATCTGGTAGTTGCCATGTTTTGCGGTTAAAATTATAATGCCATTGCCACAATAATAAAAAATTTTTACTGGTCGAAATAATTCCTGGAAGTATTACTGAATTTGAATTTAACTTTGATTTATAGGACTCATTAATATCAAATTTGTACAGACTGATCAAAACAATGGAACCTGAAAAATCAGTTAAAAAAGGTATTTTTGTTTTACTGAAATGTACTGTAATACATATTTTAATTTCATTTTGTTAGAGAGCCGTCATTATTGTTTCAGTAATGAAGTTTTGTGTTTCTTTTTTATATGCGGCTCTAATAACCATCTCCCTAAAGAAACATCTATTATAAGAAATAAACATCTCCCCAATAAAATAAACATATCCCCAAAGAAAGAAAAATCTCCGCAAAGAAAAAAAATGTGCTTATGGGTTTTAACAGAATATATTGACATTAATTGTGTGTAATAATTATCCCATGAACAACAAAGACGTTTTTTGTTTTTATGAATAGTAAAAAAGGTAAATGTTTTTATGACTGACTCAAGTAATGACAATGAGAAGCAATGAGAAAATCAATTTTTATTTTGCATTTACTTTTGTATCAGTCTGCGTGAGCTATTCTGGTCAGCTTTTTTGGGCCCTTATGGTCACTTCTTCCTGGCAACACCTGATTTATATAAGAGTAGTTAAAGACCCTCTACTAGTGCAGCATGTAAAAACATATCTACAAAAGTAAAAAATATTTAAATAATTCACTTAGCTAGCAAAATTAAGAAAGATTCAGTTATTAGATTTAAGTATTAACTGGTATATGGAAAAAATAGGATTTTCATCACATGTGAACCATTAGATGTCTTAAAATGAGAGATTCAGACATTTTTTTTTCTGCAAAAAAAAAAAAAAAAATATTTGCCAACTGACCGACTGTTTTTTTACTGCGATTGGAAAATGGCAAACAAAGGTATTTCTAAGGACAACCTTACTGGTGAAGCAAACATTTAGGCTGTATACCTACCCCATCAGTAGGTTTTATCTGCTTTATTTAAGAAATTTTTTCCTAGCTATGAAGTATATGACCTGTACGAAGTTGAATTTGGATGTGTCTGCTTTAGATAATTCACTGTCATGTTTGGCTTTTTCGATATAAGTATATTTTTCAATAGCATAACTCTTTATAGAGGGATTTCAGTGCTTACATTATGTTTAATTTGCTGCGAATTCTTAACTTTACAGAAGTCAAAAGATAAACTAGGTCAGCAAAATTAAATAAAAACAATTTCAGAGTATTGTAAAACGAACATCTGCTAATCCTGCCATCCATGTGCAGTTTCAAGTTAAGATCCATCCCAATTTCTTGTTCAGAATAACCCATACTTTATGTGACTTTTGTTTTGTGCCATGTCGTTAGCTTGGTTAAACCTAATAAAATAAAAAAACAATGATTATATTAATTAAATTATTTAGCATTTCTGGTGCAATGATGTTAAGATTGGGGTTAAGATATAAATGGCTATGTAGAATAGAATATTATTGGAAATAAGGTGTTGTCATAATAAAAGCTCATACACACGTTTTTTTTTACTATAAATAAAACAAACATATATGCCTTAAGTCGTTGATTTTCCGATTTTTTTTCCTGACCATGAGGTGAAAAAATTTTTTTTATGTTTTTTGTATACAAATATTGACTTTCCTGAGAAAATGCAATAAAAAACATGCCAAAATTTTTTGAGCAGCTCGAATAAAAAGGTAAGTTTTAACAGTTTCATTTTTGTAGCATCAATGGCACAGGAGTGAGTGAGTGAATGAGTGAGTTGTTGAGTCCATGAGTGAATGAATATATAAGTAAGTAAGTAAATAGGTAAGTAAGTAGTAAGTAAGTAAGTCAGTAAGTAAATAAGTAGGTACAAAAGTAAGTAAGTAAGTAAGTAAGTAAGTAAGTAAGTAAGTAAGTAAGTAAGTAAGTAAGTAAGTAAGTAAG
>JAUZNK010013369.1:0-14884 GCA_035046665.1 Euphysa ruthae | reverse complement strand
CTTAATCTTTGATCTTAATCTTTGATCTTAATCTTTGATCTTAATCTTTGATCTTAATCTTTGATCTTAATCTTTGATCTTAATCTTTGATCTTAATCTTTGGTATATTAATTGCTAACAACTTAATCGTTAGCTCAAGACGGGGATACTCTTCAAAATGATAATTATTTTCACATAAATATTATTTGTCATAAAAATATTAATAATATAATAATAATAATAATTTCGAGAAAAATCCTTCGGTTAAAAATCCCATTTATACAAGATTTTCAATTGGCTATAACTTTTGAAATGCTGGTTTTACCAATATTCTGTAGAAAAATCTTATCAGCCTTGAAACATATCGTGAGTTTTTTTTAGGACTATCAATTATTATTTTTATGCTGTAAAGACAGCTTCCAAAACTTTTTGCTCATTAGGAAATTCCAATTTAAAAACATTAATGTTAAACTCACAGAAATTTGAAATATTAACCCCAAATGATAATGGTGTTTTTGCAATTTTGGTTTGTTTTATGGTTGTTTCTTTTACTTACAGTTTGCACACGTTGATTTCACCAGAGCACATGAAACACATTTGATTTCAAAAATCAGTTAGTAAGTCCTGCTACTAAGGAAACTGTTTCCCACTGCCATGCAAAATTATTGTATTTTTGAAAATCCTCTCAGAATAAGAAATTTAATTTTAACTAAAACAACTTGAAATATATTTTGATTTGTCAGTTATTATTACGTTTCGGAAAAGAGCCTAAGTGCTTTGCTGTTCCAATGTCAAGAAGAACTTTTTTGCTTTTTTGCTGCATAAATTTTTAAATGCTGCATAAATTTTCTTATATATTTAAATTATTTTAAAGAGTACCAAAGTTTAAAGTTTGCAAACCACAAATTTTGATAGGAATTTTTTTTTTTTAATTTTTTTCATGCTAATCAAGAATTTTTTTTCAAGTCAACAATCAAAAAATAAATAAAATTTAACAAAAATCCCACAATGCTCTTCACCCTACAAGTTTTTTTTTTAATGAAAAAAACTTTTTTTTTTTATATTTTTCCAAGTTGTTTGAGATAAAAATCCTTACATTGGTAGTGAAATTCAAGAACTTTAAAAATTTCCTCAGATTCACTCTTTTTTTAAAGTTTTTTTATATTTTAAGGGACCTTGGATTCTATTCATTTAATATAATTTCTGCATAAAATATTTTCATTCTATATATATATACTGTATTGTTTTTATCTTTTTTCTTTTCAGCTGCACAAGCCGCATTAAAGGGTAAGTCAAATTCTTCAAATGCTGGACTAACTCTCCGTGTATAGTTTTTAATTTGAAATAATTATTTTTCTAATACTTTTATGGTTGAAATTTATATAATCAGAAAAGATTTTTCCTAATCTTTCTATTTCTAATAATCTTAAATTTCTTTTAAAACCTTCACTCTTTTGGTATTTTCATTATTTATTTTAAAATTTTTTCTTTTAATATATTTTTAGTTTAATCCTGGTTCTGTATTTTCTTTACATGGTTTCATTGTGTACATATTTTTACCATTAGGAACCAAGTATTGTCTACATATTTTTTGCTTTTTTTGTGATAAAAATAAGTAATACATAGAATTATCACTTTCTTAACGACTTTTTATTTGGCATGAAGTCGAAGGACCATCAAAGTCGATAAAATCTAGGCCAAAAATGTCATTTTTGATAATTTTAGGAAATATTAGTTTTAATCATTTTGTTGCAGATTTTAGCATGCTGGCCATTTTTGTATTTCAGCCAATTAATATTTTTATTCAGGCTTCTAAATGAGTCAAATCAAAAAACTTCTTTTGAATTTTTCTCGTATTAAATTTTGGTATGATGTTAGAAGATTATTTCATGGAAATTTTGGAAGCCGGCCATTGTGAATATCTTATTGGGCCATGGGTAGTTAAAAATTTTTTATTCAGAAAAAAAATTTCGATTTTTCCTAGTAAACCCTGATCATTATTGCATGTTATTTTGATAATTAAAGGGATTGAACCAAGGCACCTAAGAATTTAGAAAATGGTTCAAAAATTATATTTTGATTTTTTTCCAGATATTTTATTTCTGAAATCTTAAAAATATTATTAGTAATATGATAGACGCTACATTGTTTTTTCTCTATACTTTGCACTGACACTTGCATTTAGTAAAACTATTATTACCCACTGAAGCACTTTTTTAATATCTTAATTTGATATTCATGTTTGTTTTTTTTTAGCTGCAAAGAAACTTCTACCAAGTAAGACTAACTTTTTTTCCTGTTTTGTCGAGTTTTCTTTATTTCCTTCTTGCTTTTGTGTGAGGTTTTAAAAATTTCTGTACATTTAGATTCTTGATATTATTATAAGTTTAATATTATGTTATATTAGAATTATATTAACTAGCTATATTATTTTGTATTAGTAATATAAATATTAATATAAATTTCCGCTGTTTACAACAAAGAAATACCACAGGTACGTTACGAAAAGCTGGAATTTCTAAACAAAAGCACTGTTTTTCAGCCGATTTATCCAAAAAGCAGCCACATGCATTATAAAATGCGTTTTTTGTTGAATTTGGATTGATAAAGTAAAATATAGAATTCATATGTAATATGTGAAAATTTTAAAAATTTTTTAAAGGTTTGTATAATAATAATATAATAATTTGCATAATAATTGTTTTTGATATTAGGTGTTTCCAAAAAGCAAAAGATATTACAGAGCGGTTCAAAAGTTAAACGTGAAGATACTGAGGAAGATATTGAATTGTTACAAGAGAAAATGCAAGCTGAAGCATCTTTAAATGGTAATTTTATAATAGATATTAATTATTTAATTATTATAATAGATTGTTTTGCTGAATTCTTTACATGATTTTCATTTAGCTTAAAAAGGTTTAAAAAACAGTAAATTTTGTATACTTGAAAAACTTTTTTTTCCGTTAAATGTGTACTCCCTCAAATAATTTTTTCACTCAATGGATGCAAGATGGTTTTCTAAAATAGTTTTTTAAGTTCAAGTGTATCATAAAAAATCACTTATGTAGTTGTTTTTCAAACAACAATCAACTAATCAAAAAATGGTAAATAGTTTTTTTTAAAACTAATCAGCAATATGTAGTTTTCAGAACTAGAAATTATAGCGATGTTTTTGTATTTATACATCAGATTTTTACTTTTGACAAAATACAAATTAAAAATAAAATGTTGAGTCGTGGTTTGCTTTATAGATGATATAATAAAAACAATATCTACAGCCAAAAAATTAGAAAACAGCTGAATTTGAGAAAATACAATTGCTATTTCCATTTTTATGTCTTTTTTTTATCAAAATTTTTGGGAAAATTAAATTGGCAAGATGACAGATATTTGGATTTAAATTCCACAATTGTGATCTAAAATTGTAACCATGTTTTTGGGGCTGTTTATTTTATAGCTTCTTTCATTGTTTTCAAGCTCTTCAAGATTAGATTGAAATTTTTTAAAGAGAGAAAATCCCTTTAAAAATAGGACTGGGATAAATTATCGATGCAAGGAGCAAAAATCTGTATTTGCTGGCACAGTGCATAAATCATATATTAACTATTTAAAATTGTTATCTAAAAGTTTTTTTTATTTCTTCTTGAAAATTAAGAGCAACGTAGATTAGGTCACATGACAATTAAATAGTCAAAAAGCAAAAACAACATAATAATACTAATACGACTTGAAACATCACTTATTTCTGTTTCTGTCTTTTATCTCTAATAACTAGAATAATTGAACTGACCTTGATAAAAATTGTCTTTGTTACAGTTGTAGAGCTAATTTTAACCTTAGGTATGAATTGCAGGTATTACCAGGTGGTATTTTTAAACTGATTGTACTTTTAAACAGGTAGCAGTATTAAACAGGTGGTACTACTAAACAGGGTTATTGAAAAAGTAGCTGTATTAAACACTACCATGGAATTGCTATACTTATTTTTCTTGTTGTAGCTGCGCGTCAAATTATACAAAGATCAAGTTTTTCTATGGTGAAAAGAGACTCTGAGCGAGATAAGCGTGCTATAGACGAAGATAGTGACCTTTATGATCCAAGCAATGGTAAAGATATATTAATGGCTTACATGCAGAACGTGGATAACTACAGAAGACAAGTTCGAAGTGTTGATGATGAAGAAGAAGACGATGATCGTAAGCTCATTTTTAAAATTTGGATAATTTGCGCCAGGTGTTTGAAAAAATTAATTCAAATCATATGTTAACAAGCTACTTTGCTTTTCCTGTCTTCTGCGATATTAATTAATATTAATATCAATTTTATGATTCTCACTCAGAAGATGAATAAAAAGAATCAAATAGAAGCTGTAGAAATATGTTCATTAGATATATCTTGTGTTCTTTTCCTCTCAACACCAAGCCTTCCACAAATCTGTTATTACCTTGATTACTTTAAAACGTTAAAATGTTAAAGAGATTCCTAAAGTCTCTGCCTTCATATTTCCATGGTTATTATCTAGAAAGCTACCAAGAACTTGATTACATTTCCAATTATCTTAACTCCATGAAAATGAAAACTTATCAACTCTTGTATTTTTTGTTTGATAATATGTTTGGAGCTTTTTATTTTCAAATTCCTACAGTCTCTTGATCATATTTTATTTTGCATGTTATCTGAAAATTCTTGGTGAAATTGAATTTGACCATGCTCCGATAGAAACAAAGGAAGAAAGATGTTTCTTTTGTTGTTTTTATTGTTTATACTAAATATAATGTAAACCTGTTTGCACTGAGACAAACTGTTTGCCGCGTGGTAACTCAACATCGTTATTAAAATACACACTTCCTGGTTCACCTTAGAACTCACTTACTGGTTGGTCTAATAGTTGCACTTCTACTTAATAAGATTTAGGTCCTGTCAAATGGTCAAATGTCCTGTCAGATTCATGCCATTATGCTGTCAAATGGTGTGGAGTTTATTGAAAAGTCTAAGTATTTGAAACTTTTATATTAGCATAAAAATATGTCTAAGGTTAAGGTTTTCCACAGCATGGAGAGAAAAATTGTTATAGACTGTTCCTTTTCTATTCCTTGTTTTATGTGGCTGTTAATGTTTTGGATGTTTTGTTTTCCCTAAAGATAATGGCAATCTTTATCAGTCCAATATGATTTCCAATAATGGTTGTCTGGCCGAGCTGATAAGGCATTGGTTTCCGGATCCTAGAGCTGTGAGTTCTATCACAGATCGGAACCGGTGATTTTTTTTACCATAAGCTCAAATGGGAGTAAGTACACTAGAACCAAACCCTAGGGCTCTTCTGTAACAAATCAGCTCGGATATTATTTTTTGGCCCCATGCCAAAAATACAAATAGTTGATATTATCTTTTTATTCAAAAACAAATTTACAAAAACAGAAATAAAAATACACACACAACTGTCTATTGTAGAAATTATACACCTACTGACATGCAGTTGCAGAAAATAAAATAATAAAGAACAATAATACATCAATAACTATTATTTTTATATTATGAATATTAATGAAAAATGAGAACTGTATGTTGAATGGAATAGATGAATGAATTTCTATTGCATGTGCAGAATAATATAATAGAATGTAATAGAAGATTCAAATGTTCATTTTCAGAAAATTTTTGGTAAAATCAAATGTATTTTTGATTATACTAAAATCTAATCGCTGTATATTGCAGTCTGCAAAATTGTAAATAACTACTGTTAATCCCTATAGAAGAATTTTCAGTTATACTTAAAACTCTAGAAATTTATTTATACACGACAAAAGCAGGTTGTCTGCTGAAACATAACCAGAATGAATAATGAACTGATGACATGTTTTTTGATTATTATCTAACTATAGAAATAACTGAGTGGATAAATCAAAATATATTTCAAATTAGGTTCAATTTCTTAACAAAAATTGTGAGGCCAATTGTAAGTAAGTAAGTAGTCCAAGACTATTTTTAGAGTGGCTCAACCAAGACAGGGGCATCATAATTAAAATTGGGTACACTACTTTTCTAAATACTATTTTATGTGCATTGTCATGTTGATTGAGTATTCAGTTTTCTTAGTCGATTTTATTTTTGAGTTAGGTTTTATTTTCAGTATTATGTTTTTGCTTCTCTTAAACACTCTTTCTGCTATTTTTGGTGTTAGTCATTTGTTTTCAGTCATTATTTATTTACATTTCTGCTTTTTTTATTTTAATCCTCGCTTTAAATACCAAATGGGTCTTTCTCCCCTTTCATTCTGCCTTGTGAAAGGGTTAAAAAGTACTTTGTAGATAAATGATCTAAGAATTCCACTTAAAATTGAGACCTTTTGTTTGTTGGTTCCAAATGAAGAATTTAATACTGCCCAGCAGTTGCATTTCACTAGTTGTATTTACTTTACTCCCATCAAAATTTTCTTTCTTTAATTACCATCAAGAACTATTTGTTTTATAAAATGATAGTTATGCTTTTTCTTTTTTAGCTAATGAACCAAAGAAATTTGAATACAAAAGAATGAGCATTGGTGAAAACTTTGAAGGAGAGTTTGTTGAAAAGACTGAAGAAGATGAAAAACCTCAAAAAAGCAAAGATAGCAAAGAGAAGCGTTCTATAAATGAATCAAAAATCCTGAACTCCTCAAAAGGTGCCAGTATTAAGAAGAGACACACTTTAGAAGGAAGTGGTGCAAGTGTAGATGGAGATCTAAAACGCTCTGTACATCAAACTGCTAATGTAGGGGTTACTGTTGAAAAATCCCCATCTTTTTTGAGCGGTTCAATGCCTTTAACCCATATGAAGAGAGAAGTTGTAGTTAAAATGGAAGCAGGATCTCCTTTAAGCTCTGTAACACATTCTACAATCACTGGCAGTGGTAATGGACCAATGAAAATTGAGCCTTTAAGGCATGCAAAAAGAGATTTTGTTACTAAAATAGTTCCTACACAATCTCAATCTTTTACCAAGAAAGCAGAGATTCCAACAAAACATAAACGATCAAGTGTAACCACTAGCAAGGACACCCACATAAAAGAGTCAATTGTAACCGGTAGTGGAGATACATTAAAGAAGCGATCTATTGTAACTGGGAATGAGGCCAGTCAGAAGAAGGAATCAGTTGTAATAGGGAGTGGATATACACTGAAAAAGCGATCGATTGTAATTTCTGATGATGCTGAACCTGCTAAGAGATCATTAGTTATTAACGATGATGAGGCTAAGAAAAGAAGAAAAAGAAGGTCTTTAGATGGTTTTAACTTAGTGAGCAGTGGATCAAATCAGAAAAGTAAACAAAGAAGTTCTTTGAATGAAGTTATTACAAGTAGTGGGGCGAGTCAGAAAAGGA
This sequence comes from Euphysa ruthae, assembly GCA_035046665.1. NCBI lineage: Eukaryota > Metazoa > Cnidaria > Hydrozoa > Anthoathecata > Corymorphidae > Euphysa > Euphysa ruthae. Next base: position 7,545 of record JAUZNK010013369.1, on the reverse strand, counting down.
GACGGCAACTAGTTGAAGACGATTTTGAGAACTTTAAAGCTGTTTTAAAAAATGGGCCTCAAGTTGAGCGTCATCAATCACGTAATTTAATTTTATTGGCCTTTTGATCACACTGTATTTATTCCAATGACTTGTTATTTTACTATTTTTTGAGAAGGTTCATGTAACCTTTGATCCAGAAAATTAAAAAATCAGAAATCTAAAGATCTTTTCACTACACCAGACCGATCGTTTACATTTTTTTACTAGTTTTTTTCAACAAAAGGATTGGAAAACTGTTCATCAAAAAAAAAAAAAAATGATATTCACATCTATGCTTAAAATTCATTATAAATTAAAGGGTATTCAGCAAAAAAAAAAAGATTTTTTACGTAAGAGTTTACCTGAAACCAACTTTTTGGTGGATTTCAATGGATACTTACTGCGGCGCAAAATTTTTACTAAACAAAGTGCTTTTCTTGTGAATTTTCAGTCTAATAAATAGTAGAATTTTGCTTTTCTTAGAATCTTTATTAACTTTGTTCAAAATAATGTCTAATTATGTAATGGAATAAAGTAATGGACTTTTTATATGAGTTATGTCCCTTTTCAAAATTATGTCATAATGAGTATAACACAAAAATTTTATAAATAAACAGTAAATAATAATGATTTATCAACTAACTTTACAGTCTAAGCGAGTAAATTTGTGTGCCAAACCAAGCTATTTTTGCTGCATAACCGTTTTATCTATTTCTTGATAATTATTTCGTACTGTTAATTTTGCATGCTTATTCACTGATTGATTGATAGTTATGTGATGTTTTTTTTTTGTACAATTGATTGACTTGATTGGCTGAACAGTTTTGTTTTCAATGTTTTTTATTTAGTAATTGATAATAATGAAGCAGGTGATGATATCGTTGAGCAAACAGCTGAAGTGAATGATGATGGTGATGATGAGCAGGCCGCTGGAGGTAAAAGAAATGTTATTTAAATTCAACCTTAGATCTCACTGTTCATTGATATTCATTTTGAAGATATACTGTAAAAACTGAAAAAAACATGCAAAACACAACACAATTGAAAATTTGAACTCAATTAAAGATTTAATTTGAGAAAAACTTGCTTGCTTGCTCGCTTAAAGTTTAAAAACAAAAAAAAAAACGAAAATTCTGTAAGTAAATGTAAAAAAAATCTTCTTAAATGGTGTATTAACAAAAATAAGACTACCTCGCTACTCATTTATTAGATTACTATAAATAATCATAAATATAGTTTATAAATAAGCTCAAATTAGTTTTTCAGGTTGTATTTTTAAAATTAGAACGTGCATAATTAAGACCCGTTCACATACATGTAACAAAATATAACTAGTTTTGAAACAAATTTCTCCTAATTAAAATAGAATGATAATTTATGAGTTTCTATAAAAAACTATGTAATGAACCAGAAGCATAGCTAGCATCCTTTTATAGCACTAAATAAAAACCGCTCATAAAAATGTACCTGTGATTATTTTAAAATCAGTTGCAGATATTTGCACTCTTACTGATTATTTCAATGAATTTTTAAACAACTCTTCTTTCCAAAGTGAAATGTAATTGACAGACATGACTCCAGTGCATAAAAATGTCAATTCTACAGACAAAGACAATTACAGACCAATAAGCAACCTCCATACATTTTCAAAAATTTTTGAGCAAATTTATGATTGAATGTACCATTTCTTTCAAAAGTTATTTTCTATAAATTTGGGAGAGTTTCGTAACGTCTTCTCAGTGCAGCACTCTCTATCTCGCCTATTAAAAGAATGGCAAAATTGTCTTGATAGAAAAAGACGTGTTGGTACAGTTCTTTGACTTATCAAAAGCGTATGATTGCATCCGACATGTTTGTTGATTGCAAAATTAGCCGAATATGGCTTTACTACCTAACCAACCATAAGCAAAGAATTAATTTAGGCTCCTTCTTTGGAACCTGGCTTGAAGAAGTTCTAGGTGTTCCACAAGGTTCTATATTTGACCCTCTGTTTTTTATTATAAATGACATTTTCTTTTTATTAACGACACAAAGATTTGTAGTTATGCAGATGATAATACTTTGTACGTCTGTGAATATATCACAGCAGTGAAGAGGAGATTAGTACCTAATTTTGTCAGGTTAAACGATTGGTTTCGAGAAAGTTCATTAATTGCCAATCCCTCTAAGTTCCAAGTTATGTTTTTTGGTGTTACAGAACAGATACACATTACATATTAATGATAAAAATCTTGAAAGTACGACTCAAATAGAACTATTAGGGGTAACAATTGACCATGAGTTAAACTTCTCTAAACGCATTTGAAAATATATTTAAGACTGCAAATAATAAAGTTAGTCGAGTGTTCCGTATGCTTCCAAATCATACTGTTGAGTAACTCATTGCTGTTTTTAGTTCTACCGTATAGACATTTCTTGAGCAAATTCACTGCTTAAATTTTAAAATATTTGCTTTATCATGTCGCAAATAATTGCAAGTATACTTGTTTTGTCATTATACTTACTCGAGGTGTTGAGTATATCTAGTTGGTCCTTATACCAGCTATCTGAAGTTCATGGGCATATTTGGTGTTGTTTTTAAGACTTGTTGAGTCTGATCAATGGAACAACATTGATCCGATGGCATTCTTTAACTGGTTAAAAAATGTGTTAGTTGACTGATGAACTATACTATACTATACTAAAATTATTACGTTTATAATTATGTTTATTACTTTTTCTGTCACTCGACCTTTTCCACTCAGTGGTATTCCATCTGCAAGTCACCTTTTGTGAGATGACTTCAGTTTAACTAATCTTTCGCCTATTTGTTTTTGTATGTGGCTGACACGTTCAAGTTTTATGACAACAATACCATTATACGGATCCTTGGCAACAATGTCATTATGAGATTTTTAGTCTTTGTCACCTAAATATTGGGTATATTGAAGTTGTCGATCAGTTTCGGATGCAACAAAACATTCAACTAATCCAGCAACTTCCATGGAACCAGCTGAACCAATATGATTGATGCTACATTTGTGAGTCAGTAAGCATTCCTTATATTCATCACTATCCTCCCTTGAATCCCATAGCTGTGAAGATTTGTAAACTTTTGTTCACACCTTGTAATCAAGGCATTTACCAGTGTCTCTTGCTATTACTGTAACAACACCATTGAGTGAAGTGTAACTTCGCCTTTGTCAAGATTCATCACATGATACTGTCACATTAGACATTCCATTTTCAACTTTTAGGGATGCATAGTCACTCTCGATTAGTTCATTTGCTGCATTGTTCATTAACTGATTTGAAACATCAACATAAGATTTGTACACATTGTTTTCTATATCATTAGAAGCTATTATGTTCATGGATGGTGACATGTTTAAATGCCCACATACTTTTTCTTACCCTGAATGACATTTCCTCATCTCCTTCTTAGCTACGACAGAACGTGAGTTTTTCACAAACACATCTCTACCAATACGGCTACAATCATGGTAACATTCCTTACTGTTATTCAATGTTTCTTTCCATTCACAGAAGGTGCAGGTAAACTCAACTGAGACCTCGTTTGTTTACAACAGTTTTTCTTCAAAAGAGCAATAAGGCTAATAAATTAATTATCTGTACAAAAATAGGTGTATCAAAATTTATAAAATGAGACGAAGGGTTATTTACATTGGAGTTGTTTACAAGGGGGTATGGAGTTTTTACAGTCTGCGCGGAACATGTTGGCATCTGTTGAGAAAATGATGGGAATTGTGTGTGGTTTTGGTTAAATCATCTACATGTTTGTCCCTTGTAGATAGGTTGGTTTTAATTTTCTTCCCTGAAGCAGTCAGAAAAGTTGCGATGTCTGATGATTGAGGAACTAACAGCTCTATATTTTAGTTTTAGTTTTTTTCACTCATTTTAAATAACTAAAAAATAAAGAAACATTTAAAATAGCAAATAAAATAGGGATGTACAAACCACCAAAAATATATAAAAATTCTAGTAGCGACTTTTTATTTAAAAAATATATTTTCCTTTGGCCTTTTACTTTATATTTATCTACTGTTTTTTTAAATCAAACAGCTTTTTGGCTATACTCTGAAAGTACATTTCCATATCATACCCAGGGTGGTTAAACTCAGGGCTTTATTTAATTGATTTGGGTTTTTAGGGCACAAAATGGGGATAAAACTCTCAAATAGATTTCTCAAAAGGAGGAAATGTGGTATGGTGAAAATTTTAAAACAAAAATAGAAGCATTTAAACATAAAATCTCGAAAAAGCAATGTCATCATTATTCTCGTATTTCAAAAGAAAAAAACGTAAATTTAAAAAAAATTAAAATTTTAATTTTTTTTAACCCACCTTTTAACGCGTTAAAAGGTATCAGAGTCGGTTTATTATATTTTTAATCAAAATTTTAAAATATGAAGCAAAAGCATGTTCATATTTAGGAAGTCCTTATGTAATATCATCATTAATATAAACATTTTAGCCTGATGAGTGCCCTAAATCATCAAAATAGCATGATTATTTATGTGAACAATCATTTATGTATGTAAAAAAAAACATTCTAAAAATTTACATTGTGAGTCTACAAATAAAATTTTCACCTCTAAATAACTTTTAGAACTTAAGGTTATTTTAAGAGTCAAAAGCTAACTTTTTCCAAACAGCTGAAGCATTTATTTTAGTGCCATAGTGTGCAACAGTGTGTCATAGTGTGCAATAGTTGAATATTAAATATTGCAACTGAATTGTAGTAAAGTTTTTGGAAATATTCATGCTTCAATACAAAGCAAATATGCCGCTGCATTAAAATGTTCTAAATTTGATTTTTCTTCCGAAATATTTGGATGAAATATCAATGTGGTATTTTTAAACTTTAATTTTAAAGTAATAAGTGACAGATAATTCTCTCTTTGTTTTATTGGGTCAATCCAATTAGTTTCTGGGTCGTTATCGTTATACACCTGCTATTTATGGGTATAAAACCTCCTTTGGGAACAGGTGCAATAAATCCTCTTTTTAGCGATTTCTCTAATTAAACTTTTCTCAAAATTATTTTTCACTCATTTTTTAAAAATGAAAATATCTACAGTTTAGGAATGGTTGTAATCCTCATAGGCTTTAACCTCGAAATCTCTTTAAAGTTCAATAGTAGAGAACAGTGCACAAAAGATTTAAAATTCTACAATTTTCTCGTATTTTAGAAGATTCATCTGGATCGAGTGGAGAAGATGGTGATACTCTTTCTGCGAGTGAATCAGGTGATGAAGAAGTGCAAATAGAAAAGAGAAATATTGAAAGTGACCTAGCAGAGCTTTTTGTTAAAGTCAGTATTTTATGAATGATGTAATACATAGTTTGGAAAATCCTTTTTACTAACTCATGCCAAGTCATTTGATAAAATAACAAGAAGTTCATTAATGAGCATAATGATAGTTAAACCATCTCTAAAAGTAATTTTTTGGATCCACCAAAAAACCACCTTAAAAATTTTATTTTTATTCTAACCTTGCAAACTGCATCTCTTCCAAAGTATATTGAATCCCCCGAATCTCTTTTTACATTGCCCCTATACTCTCCTCTATTTCATTACCCTGTCCTCTTCCTTATTTGACCATCCTGACTTAAGTAATTTTTTTAAAATTTAACCTGTGAGGCTGTCATTTGTATGTTTTTTCACCATTTTACAAACGTTTGTAAAAGCTACGCTGTTAATAAAAAGTTAGGCTGTATTGTTCAAAGGTTTTTCTAAAAATTATTTGAGCGATTATTGAAATTCAATCCTATGCCCAATGTAATTGAGGCTTTACAAGATAAGCTTTATATTGCCCTAACAATATATTAAATTTTTTTTATGGTTGAATAGAAGCAAATGAATAAATTTAATATAGCTTCATTTGTTTTTGGTACCCATTTATACATTTCTATTTTCTATTTTCAGCGTGACACAGAAGAAGATAAGAAAAATAGTAGCCTAGCTGTAAATGGCACTGTCAGTAACGGAACTGTTAATGCGAATTTAAAATCAGATGTAGAAAGAGGTAAATGATTTAGGGTATTCACCTTTGCGGTTATAAATTTGAAGACGAATGTACTTTTAGAGTTCATTGAAATCCACTAATTTCGTTTTGAGTGTGTGAGGATCTAAAAACGTAAAAAGTTTGAAGCGTAAGAGTTAATAGGAATTTAGTTGCGTTGAAATTGAAATGTCATATACCTACTGATACTCTATTTTATAATATTGACTATGGTATGTTTTATGGTATGAATTAATTTTTAAAGAAACGGTTTTGTTAAATTTTTAAGGTGTAAGAAGCGGTCCGCCCGTTTATTTTTTGCAGCATTAAAAAAATATTTGCATCAATAGTTGATTGAAAAATTGCATTACAATGAAACACACCTGTAATTTTATAATCGTGATGTATTTCGTTCATTGCTATATGTTTTATGAGTATTTAGGGTGTTCCATTGCCAATATTGTTTCTTATGAAATTATTTTTTGGGGGATTTACTAATAATTTTTGGTTTTCTGTAGGTATCCGGTAATATATAGATGTGGGCAGCAAGTCAGAGCTTTCTCGCTCGTTAAAAATAGTTTTAGATGGATGTATATCTTTAAAAAGATGATGCTGTAGTGTCACTTATATTTCAAATAAACTTCGGCTTAATGCAGAAATTATCTTAATATATGACGATATAGAAGGTGAATCTAAATTCAAGTGAATTCTAAATTTGCAATGGAATGTTTCATCCTGTTAAAATCTCTTTAATATTTGTTTATAGTAGCTAAAATATCTCATATTTATGGTTATAGGCGTTGACAGCTTGTTGAATTTGGTGGTGGAACTTTACAAGCAACAGAAAACGATCAAAGCTTTCGAAGCAAGTGTACGCTCATTACGTCACGATATATTGAAAGAGCTTCATGTGCCAAAGTACCAGAAGGAACAGGCTACGAAGAAAGTAAGAGATCAAATTCAAAAAACAGCTAGAGAACGATTACATGGTAAGTCTATCTTACATTTCCTTTACTTCTAAAGATTTGCTTTTTTTACCCACCTTTGGTGTCTTATAAATCATTAAAAGTTTGTGCGTAAACTTTTGATGTCTCAGCTAAGTAATTTTTCCTGAAATTTTTTATGGCATCAATTTTGCAACTTGAGCTCATTTGGCAGTAATACAGTAATTCTTTATAGTAAGGAAGTTTTTATTTTTATTTTAAAATTTTGGCCAGTTTTTGAGGAAAAATCTCCACAGAAAATTTATGCCTATTTTTTTCATATCTTGTCTCCCCTTTCATTCAAATATTCTTAAACATCTATTTTAATTTTGTGTCTTTAAACATAACTTTATATACCTTTATTGACAATAAAGCTGTAGCCAAATAGAAATAAATAGAATTTAATAAGCTACAATTTGTAGCCATTTTAATTAGTGTAAGAAAATTTGTTGTTTGTTGAATTCTGTTGAAGTTTTCTTCTATCGCCAATTACCCCATATACCAATTTTAACTTTGGCTTGCCAACAAGCTTGCCA